>CAJYYI030000390.1:20000-22500 GCA_913789915.3 Sphecodes monilicornis
CGTGCAATTCGGAGGTTGGTACGAAAGCAATACGCCGCTGGCAACTTGTCGTGCAATTCGGAGGTTGGTACCGAAGCAATACGCCGCTGGTAACTTGTCGTGCAATTCGGAGGTTGGTACGAAAGCAATACGCCGCTGGTAACTTGTCGTGCAATTCGGAGGTTGGTACGAAAGCAATACGCCGCTGGCAACTTGTCGTGCAAATCGGAGGTTGGTACGAAAGCAATACGCCGCTGGCAACTTGTCGTGCAAATCGGAGGTTGGTACGAAAGCAATACGCCGCTGGCAACTTGTCGTGCAATTCGGAGGTTGGTACCGAAGCAATACGCCGCTGGTAACTTGTCGTGCAATTCGGAGGTTGGTACGAAAGCAATACGCCGCTGGTAACTTGTCGTGCAATTCGGAGGTTGGTACGAAAGCAATACGCCGCTGGCAACTTGTCGTGCAAATCGGAGGTTGGTACGAAAGCAATACGCCGCTGGCAACTTGTCGTGCAGATCGGAGGTTACTACTCAAGCAATACGCCGCTGGGAACTTGTCGTGCAATTCGGAGGTTGGTACGAAAGCAATACGCCGCTGGCAACTTGTCGTGCAAATCGGAGGTTGGTACGAAAGCAATACGCCGCTGGGAACTTGTCTTGCCGAACGATGACTGCTCCGTTTCAAAAATTATTACTCCGAAAGTACGCATCGGAGCTGTCTGTATTTTCTATATGTGTCTTAAAACGCACCGTTTAATCGATTGATATTGCTGAAATTCGTGAAAAATAAATTTTGAAAGAGTTTCATACGTCGGTGAATGTGCCGCTGGGACTTAGAAAATTTTCGGAGCACGCCGCGAGAACGATCGCTGCTCCGTTTCAAAAATTATTACTCCGAACGTACGCATCGGAGCTGTCTGTATTTTCTATATGTGTCTTAAAACGCACCGTTTAATCGATTGATATTGCTGAAATTCGTGAAAAATAAATTTTGAAAGAGTTTCATACGTCGGTGAATGTGCCGCTGGGACTTAGAAAATTTTCGGAGCACGCCGCGAGAACGATCGCTGCTCCGTTTCAAAAATTATTACTCCGAAAGTACGCATCGGAGCAGTCTGCATTTTCAATATGTGTCTTAAAACGCACCGTTTAATCGATTGATATTGTTGAAATTCGTGAAAAATAAATTTTGAAAGAGTTTCATACGTCGGTGAATGTGTCGCTGGGACTTAGAAAATTTTCGGAGCACGCCGCGAGAACGATCGCTGCTCCGTTTCAAAAATTATTACTCCGAAAGTACGCATCGGAGCTGTCTGTATTTTCTATATGTGTCTTAAAACGCACCGTTTAATCGATTGATATTGCTGAAATTCGTGAAAAATAAATTTTGAAAGAGTTTCATACGTCGGTGAATGTGCCGCTGGGACTTAGAAAATTTTCGGAGCACGCCGCGAGAACGATCGCTGCTCCGTTTCAAAAATTATTACTCCGAAAGTACGCATCGGAGCAGTCTGCATTTTCAATATGTGTCTTAAAACGCACCGTTTAATCGATTGATATTGTTGAAATTCGTGAAAAATAAATTTTGAAAGAGTTTCATACGTCGGTGAATGTGTCGCTGGGACTTAGAAAATTTTCGGAGCACGCCGCGAGAACGATCGCTGCTCCGTTTCAAAAATTATTACTCCGAAAGTACGCATCGGAGCAGTCTGCATTTTCAATATGTGTCTTAAAACGCACCGTTTAATCGATTGATATTGTTGAAATTCGTGAAAAATAAATTTTGAAAGAGTTTCATACGTCGGTGAATGTGCCGCTGGGACTTAGAAAATTTTCGGAGCACGCCGCGAGAACGATCGCTGCTCCGTTTCAAAAATTATTACTCCGAAAGTACGCATCGGAGCAGTCTGCATTTTCAATATGTGTCTTAAAACGCACCGTTTAATCGATTGATATTGTTGAAATTCGTGAAAAATAAATTTTGAAAGAGTTTCATACGTCGGTGAATGTGCCGCTGGGACTTAGAAAATTTTCGGAGCACGCCGCGAGAACGATCGCTGCTCCGTTTCAAAAATTATTACTCCGAAAGTACGCATCGGAGCAGTCTGCATTTTCAATATGTGTCTTAAAACGCACCGTTTAATCGATTGATATTGTTGAAATTCGTGAAAAATAAATTTTGAAAGAGTTTCATACGTCGATGAATGTGCCGCGGGACTTAGAAAATTTTCGGAGCGCACCGCTCCGAGTAGTACGCTCGGCCATTATTTGCAATTATTTTTGTTAATATGCTTCAGAACGAATTTTTAATACGATATTTGTTGTTAAAACGCCAATTGTTACAATGATCTAACATTAAAAATCGTTTAAGAACATTATTAAAAAAGTTTACTCTTGACCGTGAGAGCTAAAAAATTTTCGGAGTACCGTGATATATAATGAAAAGTTGTGTATTTTATGTAGAATAATCTAGTAATGTGAAAATTTGTTGAATTTGAGAACGCCTTTTTTCGCGGTGA
>CAJYYI030000390.1:27500-30000 GCA_913789915.3 Sphecodes monilicornis
CACGAAATTCGAGAGGACCGGCTGCGAAGCTCGCTTTTAAAGCCGTGCGTCGCGAGTCCGACACCCGTCTCTGCCCGCGTACCGCGGCCACGAGTATTGGGACGAACGACCGCGCACGGCCAGAGCCGGCTGTGAAGTCCGTTTGTATCGATCGCGTTCAACAACGCGCAAAGAGAGAGTGCAAAGGGAGAGAGAGAAAAGAGAATTTGTTTCGAGAGGACCGGCTGCGAAGCTCGCTTTTAAAGCTGTGCGTCGCGAGTCCGACACCCGTCTCTGCCGCGTACTGCGGCACGAGTATTGGGACGAACGACCGCGCACGGCCAGCAGAGCCGGCTGTGAAGTCCGTTAGTATCGAATAATATGGTTCGCAAACTCTCTCCAAAGCGCAGCACACGACGCAACTCTTGAGAAACTTTATTTCGAAAGTAGTAGGAGGAGGAGGAGGAGGAGTAGGAGGACCGGCTGTGAAGCTCGCTTTTAAAGCCGTGCGTCGCGAGTCCGACACCCGTCTCTGCCGCGTACCGCGGTCACGAGTATTGGGACGAACGACCGCGCACGGCCAGAGCCGGCCGTGAGTCCCCTCTCCCCTCATCTAACCCAGACCTAACTTATCGAAATCGTTCTCGACAAAAAAGAGGAGAGAGTGTGTGTATGGAGAGGAGGAATCGTCTGGATCCATGTATCGGGTTGTCTCTACGAAAAGACCCCGTCGTTTTCAGATTTCCCCTCTCTGTGTTTTCCATTTTAAGGCTTTTCAATGTACTATTCGCCCGGCCGTCAGATACGCGAGACGAGCGTTGTGCTCTCTCTCGACCGTACTCTGACGGTTTCCGTCTTAACGGGACGTTCGTGTCGTTTTTTTTTTTTTAAAAAAAAAAACGACGCCTGAATCTCCTTCGCGCGCTGGTTGGAGTTTTCAGGTATCGGCGTTCTTACGAACCGCAGAACAAGAGACATACACATATATACGATTGATGATCAATCAAATTATATACGATTACCCTGAACGGTGGATCACTTGGCTCGTGGGTCGATGAAGAACGCAGCTAATTGCGCGTCAACGTGTGAACTGCAGGACACATGAACATCGACATTTCGAACGCACATTGCGGTCCACGGATACAATTCCTGGACCACGCCTGGCTGAGGGTCGTTTACGTAACCAAATACTGCTTGCGTTGCTCTTCTAAGTCCCCGCCGTCGCTTACCTCTCCAAGAGACACAATTGGTATATTATAAGAAAAATTGTGTGGAGGGCGCAAAGAGCGTTTCTGAGTCGGGTTGCGAAGAAGATGCTATATATACGTACGAGCGATGGATGGGCGTATCGTCGGCGTTTGACGCGGTTCTGTGTGAAAATTGCCAATTTCGCATTGCGTTGTACTGTTTCCGGAGACGAAGACGATGGGTATATCTGACGTGTATCACACGGACTTGCGTGAGTGTTTTCGGCGTCGCGAGTCGTGTTTATTCATGTATAAACACGACCGCCCGCGAACACCGCTCCGTGCGCGACAGATCGAAATCTCTCTCTCCGCGTGGAACGGCTCGCATTCGCGGAAGAAGCGTTTCGCGCTCTCGAACGTTATACGCGCTCCCGACGTCGCCTGAAATGATGCGTATTCATATCCGAAAGGTTATACAATACATAAAAAGAGTCGACACACAGAGAGACGACTACAGAGAGAATGGACACAAATACAAAATGAAAGAGAGGAGATATTAATATGTGTTTGCACGCACAACGTAAGCCCCAGGGAGAGAGATATTGACGTACGCCTGCGCGTGGAGATGTGCCTCTAAGTAAAAACACGCGTCGACGCGGAGGGTCGTCGTTGCTAGCGACTTCCGACAAACACAAAATTGATCTTGAAAGAGACGAGAGAAGAAGAGAGTTCTTCGCGAGAGAGAGATGAGGTTTCTCGTTCTACGAACGCTTTGACGATCGATGGACAAACGTAGAGAGACAACAGCCAAAATGTTGTTGGCATTGTGCGGGATGCGCACGCGTACTTGTATCGGGTGGAGATAAATAATATCTCCCCGTCTCGTCGCGTGTCCTCGCCGATCCACGACAAGAGTTGTGTTTCTCTCGCCATCGCCACGTTCGTTTGAATTGAATGACGACCAAGATATTCCAAGACCTCTCGCGTGTCTCTTTCTCTCTCTTTTTCATTTTCGTGTTTGATCGGATAATATCGCGACGCAGCGTTTCTGTACCCCCGTGTGTCTGTGTGTAAAATAATAGAGAGAACACCCACCGGGTTACCGATATACACAACTCCTCTATGGAGTGGCTTTCGAACTTCGTTGTTGTCATTCACACAAATATCTCTCCGAAACATGCTCGGCCGAAGGTAACAGAAAAGACCCGTTTTTGTCGGTCGCCCCATACACGAGCGTGTGTGTAACGTTGTGTCGTTATCCTTAATGTCTTTTATTCTTCATTGTCGTACGCGAGACCGCGCGATCCGAGAGAGGATCGTCCAGCGAGAGTTTC
>CAJYYI030000391.1:0-29071 GCA_913789915.3 Sphecodes monilicornis
ATCTATTAAAACAAACATTTTTTTAAATTCCACATAAGCAACTTAACTTTTAGGTAGTAGCGGGAAAAGTGTTGTCGTACTGTCCCTCTGTTCACGAGCAAACTGATCGGAATTTCAAATCGTTAGGTATCATCAGTATTGCGACAGTAAACATGTTTATTTACATTCACGCTCTTAATGTAGAGTCTTGGTCAAAACCTACGATCTCAATAGACGTCAGTTCTAGGTAAAACTTTAATTTTCGAAGATCAAGGTCATTTCAAGGTCATGCTATTATACATATCTGAATGTATTTTTCCATCAGTTACACGATGCAATAAAAAAAAATGTAGTTATGTACCAAAAAACATCGATGACCTTGACAACTCCTAAAAAAATGTCCCTCGGAAAAAAATATTCGTGCCAGATATTTGGTCCATCGACACCATGCGCATTACGTAACAAATATTTTTTGCATCACAATAACCTGAAGATATATTTAGGTGTTCTTATTTAAACGGACCACCCTGTATACAAACAGAGGAAGATTCAGGTAGTAGCGGGAAAGGTGTCGTCGCACTGTCCATCTGTTGGCGAGCATAGGAGGTAGCCGCCACATCATGTTAAAGGCACTATGTGTTCATTTTTACTCCCCGTCATTATTTAAAGGTAATTTAGTTTATAAATATGTTAAACAGAAATCATATTATCCAGTGCTGTAGAAGTACAGTGGTGTGCAAAGGTTTTCGCAATTTTCTTATCGTGTTAGAGCGAAACAGTGTTATAGGTTGCAGTGCTATACGAGGGTTCCTGCAATTTATCCTATCGTGTTATAGGATGCCGTGTTGCATGAGGGCTACCTGTACCGTTGATACTTCCATGTCGATGAAATAAATCAATGACAGAGACTTCCATAAGTCCTCCTAACTCCTCGATGCACGGCGTCTCGGATGCATCACGTGTTTCTTATAACTAGACCTGCGGATCTTCATACAGAATAAATATTTTCTAAATCCATTCATAGAAACTCACTAAAATGTATTTTTCCTTTTGATCATTTGAATATGTCGAAAATAGTATAACAATATTCAGGAATTCTTTCACTGTAATCATAGTTTTTCACCAACTCATTTTTGTCTACTTCTAACATTGTATACACTGAAGCAAAGTATTGTTCAATATTAGCAGCAAATAATTAACAACGATACATCTATTACCTATGAAGCTAGTATAAGTGGTATTAATAAGCTCTTTGCTGACGCGTGTCTGCAGACAGTCGCCCAAGTAAAATTGCTACTCCGTGCCTAAAAATTATGTTTTAAAAAATTATTACTCTCAAAGAACGTCAAACAAATTTTTACCAAATACAACACTTGCTCCTTCATTTAATTCTTATGCGTAGCTGTCAGTACACCATTTCATTTCCACCAGGAAAATTGTACATACGAACCGTCAATAATTACGCTAAACATAATTCACGTCCGCAAAGGGTTAAATAGGTGATATCTTCTGTTACATCAAATTTTATATAATGCGTATGGCAAGGGGTTAATGGTCCAATTTCCACTGTATTCACATTTTTGTAAACCAATGCGGAAGATCTATATTTGCACAAATATCCGCAGTGTGCTCGTTAGCGAAGTCCTGCTGTTCTCCAGTTCAAGGACATTGAGATGACGATGCAGCGAGTATGGGGTCGCTAAGGCACAATTACGAAGAGAGAATAGCACGCTCAAGGATGTCAGCGAATTCGCTAAGAGATTGCGAGGTTCTGCACGTTGAACAACAACGCCTCCATTCTTTTTTCATTATAGATGTTCAATAGAAACCAGCATCCGCGAGGTTCGTACGGATCTCCACGATAAGCAAGAGTTTCCTCCGACGTTTCAATCTCGGCGAGCGAAAAACGCGTTGGTGGTTGTGTATCCGACGGAAACCGTGAACTAACAAACACACACACACCCAAACACACTCGATCTCTCTCTCCCTCTCTCTCTCTTTTTGCTGTGCACCCTTCTCCGCTCTCCGGGAACGCGAACGGGAACGCGAAAATAATCTCATTCGCTATTCACGCTTGCAGCTCGTCCCATTGACTCGCTGACGCGGCTGCTAGCACGTTGATGGAACGAGGTAGGAGAAGGAGGAGACTATAACTGCGCGTACACGCGGAAGAGATCGTTTATTACTTGAAGGTTTTCACTGCGCCAACTGGGAGACGCGCTAATATTGACAAGGAGAACCCGCTCGAAACCGTCCGTCGAACAGTTCGCGTTAAATATACCTTCGATCGTTAAATATCGCTTATTTCGCACTTACGCCTCGGATGTTTGCACTATTTTATACTGGGTGTCTCCAAAGTACCCGTTTCTTTTCAGGAAACAGACTGAAATCCAAATTGCTATGCTAACACAATCCTGTACGGATTTCTGTACAACGCTCACGTATTTATAACTTTCCAATCGGTTCCTGTATTTTTAAAACATATTTGCTTCCGAAACCCTATTCACGATGTAGAATTTTCGCGGCATATGGAGTGAAAAGCACGATTTGTGAAACGAAATCAAAGAACAGTTTGAAAGATGGTTCCACAAAACAGTTGAAACACGTATATTCTATGGTAGAATATATTCACGCTGCTTTTTAAAAAGTATCTTTAATTTTGCGTAATGCTTAAACGTAAATGTTGTTTGCTATAATGGTTTAAACAGCACGGTAAACATTCTAGTGTTAAAAGAGACAGCAACGGTTTCATTTTTGTTGAACGAGTGAAATCAATTTGTCACCATATCCGAGTTTTTCGAAATAATCCCTAGAATTGGAGCTTTCTCTAACAAAAACTCGTGGGAACGCGTAAACCACGATCCGATACACGCGTGTGACATCGTTACACAAAGAAAATGTTTTCGAAAATTGCGTCCATATAATCCATCCATTTTTCGTGAAAGCTTCGTTTTCTGCGATCTTTTTTCACCCATTGCATCCTATCTACGGGGTGAAAGTATGCAGCCAGTGTAACGATTCGGACCGTGGAGATGGTTTTGGGAATTTTCAAAAAATATAAGTTTAGAAATGCTAGTATTTCAAAGAGCATGATAATAACGAACTGCTGAAAAAGAAATCCAATCTTCTGGTTGATAAACGATTTGAAAGGACTGATTTATTTGTCCGTGTCCTACCAGCTGTTGGAAAATGTTTGACAAATCTAAGAGCATGAATATACCGAACAGCCGATAAAAGTTTCAACTTTCCAGTTGATAAACGACCTGAAAGTGAGTCGTTAATTAAAACATTGCTGGTATAGTGCAAAAAGAATCGATTTATTTGTCCGTGTACTACTAGCTGTTGGAAAATGTTTGACAAATGTAAGAACATAAAAATACCGAACAGCCGATAAAAGTTTCAACTTTCCAGTTGATAAACGACCTGAAAGTGAGTCGTTAATTAAAACATTGCTGGTATAGTGCAAAAAGAATCGATTTATTTGTCCGTGTACTACTAGCTATTGGAAAATGTTTGATAAATCTAAGAACATAAAAATACCGAACAGCCGATAAAGTTTGTACTTTCCAGTTGATAAATGACCTGAAAGTGAGTCGTTAATTAAGACATTGCTGGTATAGTCCAAAGGGAATCGATTTATTTGTCCGTGTACTACCAGCTGTGGGAAAACGTTTGACAAATCTAAGAACATGAAAATACCGAATAGTCAATAAAAGTTTCAACTTTCCAGTTGATAAACGACCTGAAAGTCCGTCCTTAACTAAGACATTGCTGGTATAGTGCAAAAAGGATTGACTTATTTGTCTGTGTACTACTAGCTGCTGGAAAATGTTTGACAAATGTAAGAGCATGAAAATACCGAACAGCCGATAAAAGTTTCAACTTTCTAGTTGATAAACGACCTGAAAGTGAGTCGTTAATTAAGACATCGCTGGTATAGTCTAAAAAGGATTGATTTATTTCTCCGTGTACTATCAGCTGGTGAAAAATATTTGACACATGTGTACATAAAAAAGTGAAACATAACTACCGATCATTCGCCATCAACTGTCTGCTCAAATAGAGTAGTATGCACACAAGTTACGCGACACGTCCCGAAATCTGTTTGACAGAAGCCGATTAGCGCGATCGTTATCAACGAAGATTTCACCGATTAGTCAAGGTTACCGATCGGCAGTGTTATCTTATTCGGGAGCTCGCGCGATGTCGATGATGCGATTAGGATAACACGGTCGACGAGTCGGAAGACACTTTTATGTCTGGTGCAAGAGATTTCAATTACGGGACCGGATCAATCACGACAGGTGAAACGTGCACGTGAATGGAATCGAATAGAGCTTGACGAACAATTCACGAGACGGCATCCGAGGGATATTAATCGACGTTGCACGGTCTCCCTTACATCCGTCTCTGTCAGTCTTTCCGGTGGTTCGGTCGCTGCTAGTATGCTAATGGGATTACCAGGAAACCCGTACTCATCCTGAATATCCATACGACTGAACGATTGTTCTCGCTTTATTTTCTATGGGCGTCCAAGGCACGTTCATGCTGACCCAGATGCGTACCATCCTCGACTTCCCCGGTATATTAGATTGTTGCGTATGGAGCGATCGATCCCACTGATTGCTGTATCCACCGCTCGCTATTTCTATAGCGAACCTTGATTATTCCCATATTAACGCGATATCTGACACGCATATTGTTTTCGGTGTGCAGTGAAACTCGCATCCAAAAGATAATTTTATCTTTGATAGACATGCTGCAATAAAACAGTTGTTGATATCATTATTACAAACGAAAAAGTAAGTATTTTTCACACGTTTATCAAATTTTACATGTTTCGTTTTTGATACACATGGTCTGAACGATTTTTTTCACAGAAATGATGATTAGAACTTTCTTGTCACCAACAACTCCTTAGCTTAGAACAGGCATATCCAGAAGTAGCTCACTTCGAGGCAAATTCGAGGGAGACGCCTACTTCTCCCGCCCGCTAAATTTCACCTACTCAGTTTTGTCATAAATACATAAAAACATAAAGTTTATTGATGATCTTTTTTATGTAGAATGCAGCTTTTTATAAGCTGCATCGAGTATCAAGAATCCGAAGTACGAAGTACCAATTGCTGAGCTCTTAACCAATTAACCGTTACATCGAGTATACTCGTAATGAAAAGATGGCATTGTTTTTGTCTAATTAAATAAAAGTTAAGAGACTGCGCGGTGTGGTATGAAAAAAAGCGCGAAAAGAATTAAGCACACAAGTGCGCGTTCTTAAAATGAAGCGAAACAGTTAACAGGTTAACGCAATCTGGTGACACGATTGATAAGCACGAGGTGTCGACTAATCGATAATTAATACCCACCAACGTGGAGCAGTCGTTTGACCGATTATCTCGGGAGCGATTATCTACCACGAGCTGAGATACCAAGATCGACGTGTGTTAGTATCTTGAACCTTGAAGGTCTAGTTACTAATTACTAAGTAGACTATAACATGGACCAGTTATTTTGAAAGTGGTGCAAGTCCATTTTATTCGATTCAAAAATATAAATAAAGTGTACCAAGTTTGTCACTGTTTCTATGAATTTATAAATATTTAAATTGATTACGCAAATGACTTTTATGTGAATTTTACTAAAACAATATATTCTTTCTGGGTCGTCCATGAACTTACACACCACTTTCATAACCAACCGTTAGGCAATTTCATTTACTGACGAATTTTAAATTGATCAAAACGTATAAATATTTTAAAATGTGTGAATTGTTTATAAATGTTTATAAATTGTTTATAAATATTCACTTTAAATTATTAGTTTATTTTGTGATTTATCAAATCTTTTTGCAAACATCGACTTACACCACTTAGAAAATCAACGGTCCATAGAATAGATCTATCACACTCGAGTAGGGTTTCAAAGCACATTTGTCACGCATCGGCCAAGTGAAAGTGATTTTCACTGTCCAGAAAAATGCCAGAAGATCAAACAATAGACTAAGAATAGGTCACACCAACGTCACCCATTCTTTTCTCATTATCAAATCAAGCCAAACGATTTGTGAAGCATGCAACATAGAAATCTCCTTCGAACATATTCTAATGTGACGTCAGAAATACCACATGACGAAAAAACGCATCAAAGAATAACTTAGAACATATTGTTCTAACTTAACATAGGTTAACTTAGAACATTAGCATTCTAGAAGGATATTGGACTATCCCCGCTGCAAGTACACTGCGGTTACTAATAACCTGAGAAGGGACACGAGACCTAAATAATTCATTAAAAAGAAACACTCCAGAAAATCCTAGAGGACGCGTCGAGTTTCTCGACGACGTTTCGCAACGTCCGCGCGAGTGATACGTCAAGGTGGTGGTTCCTGTGGGAAGAAAAATTTGCCCCCGGTTATTCCGTGTCCCTGGGTCGTAAACAAGTAAGTTTACACGGGCACGAACAAATTTATTTAATACTCCTCGCATTCGCTAGTTTTTATCCGACGCAATGCACTCTCATTCGTCCCGCGTGCAATATACACGCGCGCGCCGATCGTAAACTGGTTCTGAAGAACCGGAATGCTCAAAACGAAACTCGGAATGCACAAAACGGAGCGGCACGCTTTTTTTTCCATGCGACGTTGGGCCGGTTATTAATCCCTTAACTTCGGAGGATCTGGTCCCGGAGCCGGGACGTTGAAATTTCAATTTTCTGTCGTTTGCTTTGCGAGTTGTTCGAGGTGATTATCGAGAACAAGCGAGATAAAATCGCAATTTGTACGAATGTTCTCTCGGAGATTACAGGATTCTTTTGAACATTTTCGTTTTGTTCAGGTCCCGAGTAGCTGTGGCTTTGTTGCTCTTGGCTCCAAGATTGCGCCCTGTTGGGTAATCTGTGCTCATGTTTGGTGTAGATATTCTATTTTCACCTTGATTGTCCTCTAAACATATGCGTAGCAGATGGAAAACAAATCGTGAGTGTCGATTACATTTATCCGGACAATACTAATCCCAAATTATCAGAAATCTTTTAGAAATGCTTTGAGGAGGTATAGGTGGAATAATATATGTGATACCGTAGAAATATCCTCAACTCACTTTTATTCAAAAGAAAGGTTCGGTGTGCAAAAAGGAGACTTGTTGTCTCGACAACGACTCGTTACAGAATTCCCTGTAAACCTTTAGAAAACTCTCCAGGGAAAAGTCGAAATGAAGGAGAGGAAAGTGAGAAGAAGGCAATAGAAAAGGATCCCAAAAAAAAAGGGAAAGTTCGCCCGGGCCTGACCGTAGACATTAAACAGGCCCAAGCGAAAATTGGAAAAGTCAGCGGAGAAGGTTAGGCCTGCGTGAATCTGGTCACCAAATGTATATTAGGATCGATCAGGTCCGCGCCAAGCACAGAACAATAGGCAAGGAAATAAAGAGTTTTCCAAAACGACAGCGGCGTAGGGCAACTCTAAGACCGCCACAGCTTCTTCGAATTCACTACCATTATTTTTTATTTTATTTTAAGCATTTTAAACCCTCCTGGGTTTATTTCGCTTTACAGGAATAATATAAGTAAATACAATAATATGTTAGCGTTAACGTGTTTTAAGCCAGATCAAAGGTTTAAATCGAGGCGACTCTTAGGCCTGGAAGGATTTATGGCAGGATCTTGGCCTGCGTGAGGCCTTAACTCTCTGTCTACCGTAAAAAAAACTTTCATTATGCGATAGAAAATTTATACCACAAAATGTAGTAAATAAAAAACAATTTTAGCTTTAAATAATAAAAAATAAGAAAAGTAACAAAGTCATGCAATGACAAGATCCCAAGAATTTTAAAAGTTTAAATAACCGCAGTATCTACATACAGTCGGGTCCAATGGACCCGCTGGGTAGGCAGAGGGTTAAAGAGAGATGCTTGAGACTAAACAGAACCATCGATGGACGATGGCAGGCGATCGCGCTGGGTCCTCCGGCTATCGGCCGTCACGGAGTTGTTTATGAGAAACAGATGGGTGCAAGTTTGGAATGGCATTATGATAGAGAAAGAAAGAAAGAAAGAAAGAAAGAAAGAAAGAAAGAGAGAGAGAGAGAGAGAGAGAGAGAGAGAGAGAGAGAAGTGATAGCGACGAGTGCGTTGCACAAGAATTGGGACTAGGTCCTCAAAGGATCTGGCCACAGCGTGGGGAAGGTGGTTATGCCTTCTGGTAAGAGCACTGTGATTGATCGCTCAGGACTTACCCCAGAACCGTGGGAGGAGAACAGTCGCCCTTTCTTAAAAAAGAATATCTAACAAATATGTAATACAGTACAATACAATAATAATAGAAGTCAATACAGTACACCATTATTTTTCAAGAAATTATTCTTTGCTATTTTTGGGAGATTGCTGCGGTAGCATCGTGCTATTAATCTTACGGCTGATTATTTCGAGACGAACAGAACAATCGGAGATTAAACTTGGTAAACAATGTTTCAAACCGGACGCGGGGGTCTGGGATCGTGGAAGCAGCCGAGTGGTTAAGGGGTTAACTGGCAAGGGGGAACATCCGCGAGCCCCTAGAAGCGCGAAAGTTGCCGCTCCTTCCCGTGTTTTCTATCGATTTTCCCGGCTGGCCGGCGCCCAGACTAACATTTTTGGTTCGAACGATCCGCGGCGAGCCCGGCTTATATTCCAATTAAAAGTTTCCCGAGGCTTGCCGACCGTGGATATCTGGCAAAGCCCAGCGAGCGGTGTTCGTGATTTAAAGCGATGCTTTTTCGCGATCGTTATCGCTCCATTCCGCTTTTACGCCACGTTACGTTGCCACGCGCGAATAAGGACACGTCCGGACCGGCTTGTTTTCAATCGAACCCGTGGGGCCCGCTCGATACACGTTTATTTCGCCCGGGTCGCATTGTTTGATGCTTTGCCCGTTTCATTAAACGCGATATTCGGTATACCAGCGATCCACGCTCGCACAGCGCGGCGGGACGAAACGACTCGACGGCCCGCGGCAATCAAAAATCGATTTTTGTAATATTTTAAAATAGAAAAAAAATGAATATGTTACTTGATAGGGAATTGATTGTATTATAATACTATATAATTAATTCTATTATTGTTTCTTGTATGTATATCGATCGTTTGTCCTTTTTCTATGATTAATTTGACAACAGTGTATATTAATAACTCGTTGGCAACATTTGAATTAGTAAAATGAATAGAATTTGATCGGATTGTAATTCGTTAACGAAATCCTGCACAAATTTATGTTTTAAATGTCTACTAATAATCACAAATTTTGCAGGTTTGAAAAAACTAATTTTATTGACATTGATTAATTTGTTGGGTCAAATTGGACATATTCTGGGAAAAAGACGTATATTTGCTTTGTACGTTTGCCTACAAATCAGGAATATTAAACTTGTTTGTTACAATTGGTACCACCCTTGCAATGACGAATTTTATTCGTGATAACTAGACTGCGACCATTTTGCAATTATGGTAAAAATGAGTAGGAAAAATACAAAATATCTGTTGTGTTATTTTTGGCCGATTAAAATCATTAAGAAAAGGAATCCATTTCTATTTCAAGCTTATTTGTTGCAATCAGGGTAGAACATTTTTATTGCGTATAAAGATTCGCAGGTTAATGACACCTGGTTACCAATTGTCATACGTTGCCATACTTGACTCATTCATATTTTCTGAAACTAGTATAAAACTTTTTTCTTGACAAGTAAATGGTCAGCGTCCATAAAACGTGTGAATTTGCTTCAGAATGTCAAACACTCGAAATTCGTCAAGTGTACATATGTACGTAGACATTAGCGACCGCCTGCATAATGCAGCGAACATACATACAGTCGAATGTACTCTGAACGTAGTTACACGATGTGCTCCCAATGTTTGTGCAGCGTCTTCGTATGTTATGGAGTCCATCGTTCCTTATCATCCGCGTTCAACGGTCCTTGGAATCAACCGATAGAACACCACTTGCACCTTAATTATTCAAAAAGCACCGATACCCGCGATAACATCCAAATCGTAGGTCGATATGTAATAATTGAAACACGGAATACAAGAGAGTGCAATGATGGACATCGATCTACTTCAATGTCCATTATTTGTACATCGAAAATTAAATACAAGCGAGTGTAGTAATAACACCGATCGAATTCAATGACTGCTTAAAACATTAATTAATTAAAATTATTTGCACAGGTTCAAGAAAATTAATTTTTGCCCGAATATATGCGTTGCGCCAAATTTGGTCAGGATCTGTAAAATGCAAGAAATTCAAAGGAGTATATACAGTATTTCATCGTTAATTTTCGTGACATTCTGAACGATAATTGTCGCAAAACAATCCCCCCTTCCGCGGGGTATACCGCGTGAGAAGCGCTGAAGCTCGACAGGCCTCGGTCGCCGAGAAGTGTAACATAATACGGATAGAGTATATCGTTGTGACCACTAATCCAATGGCAAAACTTCTTTATTTTTTATTATTTTTTTATGGAACTTTCACCAACATATTCGTGGCATTTTTCTGATTAAAATAATACCAAACACGATGTAATTCGGATCATACTTACAATAATTTTCCGAAACTTCCATCGTCCATTACTCAAGTAAATACCATCGGAATTATATTTTATTTGGTATCATTTACATTAGAAAAATGCCACGAATATGTTGGTGAAAGTTCCATAAAAAAAGAATAAAAAATAAAGAAGTTTTGTCACTGGGTTAGGTGTTGTTTTCTCACCGACATACTCGACCCGTATTATGTTACACTTCTCGACGACTGAGCCTCTCGAGCTTTGCTATCCCCAAAGAATAGTATTATCTGAACGTTAATTGCCGCCGGCCGGACCCGTGGTGTCGACGATTATCGATTGAATCCTGTATTCGGTATCGTATATTTTAAGTTTTCAAATTTTCTTTCATTAACACTACAACGACCACAGCCGGTCAAATGAACGATTGTAGATTTTTGATTTTGCAATTAATGAAGTTATAAAGATACTTTATTCAATCATATGTATATCGTAATAAAAATCGTAAATCTTGTTGTTTTTAGAAGATTTCCATTTCTATGAACTTGTCGGGACACAAGTTGGTTCGCATAACAAGTAGATCCACATAAGAAGGGTCCACTTGTCTCCCATCAATGGTCATGATTTTTCGTTAGTTTAATTGGAGTTCACGTTCGTATAAGAGGATTTTGCTGGGCTAGAGTTCAGCTGACCAGGCACTGCTAACATTTAGTTCGTGTAAAGTTCATACAAACGGAGTTCCTAGTCAATTTTAATGCTGTGTAGGTTTAGTACTAAAACTTTGTCAAAAAGCTTATTAATCGGCTTTTGAATTGTTGAGCTGTACTAAAAGGAACCTTAAAATTTCTTTTTACATAATAACCCCAAACGAAATAATTAGACTACGTTACTGAGAATGATTTGTTGGTTCAGGACTGAAATTTCTATTGCTGTTGAAGGATTCATTAAAAAATCCTTAACCATTGACCATAGACGTTCGAAAATTATGAAATAATCGCCGATAAATTGCTTCAACTATATGGAATATTTGAAGTTGCTATTTCGGCAGTGTTAATTGGAAAAAAGAGAAACTAGTATGTTGAACGAAATTAATCGAACGGTGGCTAATCCACCAGACTCCCCGGATAACCTTGAACTCGTTCAGCGTCGCTCGGCGTCGGTCTCGAAGGACTGATCGAACGTCACGAATACTTTTTGATCGGGTATCGACGTATACCGGGACGCCCTCGCGTGTCGTCCTATCTTTTCCATTCCAGCGTGGCAAAAAAAAAAAGCGGCGCCGTTCGAAATGAACTCTTTCTGCATCGCCGTGCACACGCAGGCACGCTCCGCGGGCTCGATGCATTGTGCAACACCTGTTGAATCGTTAACCCGTCTAGCTTTAACGAGGAAGCAGGTAAGTCGGTGAATGACACGAATAATACATGGTTCTGAACGCACTAATTGTTAGTTGCTGGTAAACCGCCGCGACGCGACGTTCCGTTTCGGCTCCATTCGACAGTCTCTTGTCTTGTCTTTCTTCTATCAAAGAAATAATAAATGCAAAACTGGTAGACTGTCACTGCTAGAACATATTTTCGTTAGAAAGAAGGGTTGTCGATATCAGAAGAAAATATTGAAATATAAAAATTGGACTTCGAGTGTTTTTGAGGCGAATAGGTGAAATTGAAAACAGTAAAAAGATTGGAAGAGGTTGTAGTTGTGATACGCTATTTTGAATTGCTTAAAATTTTTAAAGTAAAGAATTTTGGTTGGGAAAATTTTTTAAACGAAATATTTTATATTGTTCGAAATATTTTGATGAAATATTTTCTATCCAGAACTTTGGGCTTTGACAATTGCAGTAGAATGGCACGAATGAAAATTTAACGATTTTTAATGGTTCGTGACACGTAGAATATTTCTTTGATAAAACTAGTAGTAGAAATATTTTCATCCGAGCACTGAATTTTTAACAATTTATTTGGACAGCTTTATGGGCCATGGAAAGTAATTAAACTTTTATTTCGACAGATTCTGCACACAAAAACAAGGAATATGTTTTATCAATTTTGATATTAAATTTTCTGGTGGACTAGTTTAAAAGGCAGACTGTTCAAATATTTTCGGAAAATTTATCGTTTCACCACAGTCGATTACGAGCCCTGGAGTGTTTCCCTAAGTTGGGGTAGCAGCATCCCCTATTGATAGATGGTTGGTGTAATAATTTTTTCTGTATTCCCCGCGGAAGCATATCTCTTTTATTTTCCATTCGCTGGGAAAATAATCGCGAGATAAGTGGGAACGAGCTGCAATCACCGTGGCGCTCACTTTATCTATCGTCGGACGTTATCGGACGTCGTTAAGGTTTAACTGGCTTCGCCCACGTAACTCGACGCGCGCGCGCGCCTACAGCCGCGAGTAATTATCGGACAATAAAGCGCAAGGTGAACAGGAATCGCGGCCGCTCGTGACTGTCCCGTTTCCCGCGAGTGTAAACTCGTTCTTCAACACTCTAACGACCACTGACGCCAGAATGGCGTCATGCGAATTTCGTTGGCTTCTGCACGCTGACGGCGCAACTTGTCGATTACTCTCCCGCCATGTTTATTCTCCAATTTCTCTCTCTCAGAATTTAGTACTTTCACTTTCTCAATTTTATCGCTTCACAGACATTTTCTTACATAGCTAAACTTGCTTTTAGTAAATTCTTGTCAGAAATTGCTAGTTCCCAGTGGAAATGACGCCACAGTGGCGTCATGTAATATTTTTGTTGGCTTCTGCACGCTGCCGGCGCAACTTGTCGATTACTCTCTCGCCATGTTTATTCTCCAATTCCTCTCTCCCAGAATTCAGTACTTTCACTTTCTCAATTTTATCGCTTCGCAGACATTTTCTTACATAGCTAAACTTGCTTCTATTAAATTCTTGTCAGAAATTGTAGTTCTCGGTGGAAATGACGCCACAGTGGCGTCATGCGATATTCGTTGGCTTCTGCACGCTGACGGCGCAACTTGTCGATTACTCTCTCGCCATATTTATTCTCCTGTTTCTCTCTTCCAGAATTCAGTACTTTCACTTTCTCAATTTTATCGCTTCACAGACATTTTCTGACATAGCTGAACTCGCTTTTAGTAAATTCTGGATAGAAATTGCTAGCTCCCGGTAGAAATAATGTTATAGTGTCGTCACGCGAACTTCGGTGGCTTCTGCCCGCTGACGCCGTGACTTGTCGATGACTCTCTCACCATGTTTATTCGCCAGTCTCTCTCCCTCTCTCTCTCTCTCTCTCTCTCTCTCTCTCTCTCTCTCTCTCTCTCTCTCTCTCTCTCTCTCTCTCTCTCTCTCTCTCTCTCTCTCTCTCTCTCTCTCTCTCTCTCTCTCTCTCTCTCTCACACACACACACACACACACACACACACACACACACACACACAGAATTGTTGAATTCCGGGTTGAGGAATCGAGCAAATTGTGCTAGAGTGCTGGAGTCTCAACTGATGCTGTTAATAGTCTGCTAACAGTGTGTTTTACTGCTCTACTAGCTTTTGTGGAATACAGACACAGTGATCCACGGCTAACCCCATCGCGTCCACCCTAAACTTCTAGTTGCTCGGCCTAGGCAGCCAAAGCACTTCAGCATAATTTTCGAAAAGGTAGGAACACAAATTGTTTCTCTCATGGACCTATGAATATTTGCCTTCTTTACTTGCGACATAGTGAAACATAAAACAAAATGTAGCTCTACAAAATATGTATACCAGGATAAAGAACATAATTAGCTTAAAAAATCTAATTCAATTTGGCTTCTAAACACGATGTTAGGTCAGACCCGTCATATATTTCTCTCTCCTTCGAGAGACTCTTTCATTGTACCATTGTATCTGTTCCTCTTTCCTTATCTACTGAGATAAGGATCTGGTGACATTTAACCGTGTGGATTTCAAAACAATTTTACCCTATACAGGGTATTCACGCTATTACGAGCCAGCGTTTTTACTTTTGTAAATAGTAGATATTAGAAAAAGATGAAAGAGGAAAAAGTAATACTGTTTTTTGCAAGCGATGTAATGGCGTATGTAATTTGTTTATATTTGCACTATTTTCATAGAAATGTTGATGACCTCCAATTTTTGTAACTGGAATGCTATCTATTTTTTCATACCATATGAAAGCGCGTGTCAAGACAAATTCATTCGTATACGTAACATTGACTTTCAAGGTCATACAAGGTCACACATAGAAGAAACATTTTGAACATTTCGTACTAATGCGATTGCAAGTATACTTTATTGACGAGGCTATAGTAAATGTTCAATATAACATTCTTGTGTATGACTGCATATTTCGGCTCTATTAATTACATTCTTGTTAGTTTCTTCTAACGTTGTCCGAAATATTAATGCACATGATTGCGTTAGTTTCCTTTACAAGTCGTTTAAATTTCTGGGAGTTGTGTATCGTGAATGATATCTTTGCCAAATATTACGGACGGAATATTCAAAATTTTCCTGCCATTTCTGACCTTGTATGACCTTTGAAGGTCATTGTGTTGTATACGAATAAATTTGTCTTGACACACGTTTTCATATGATATAAAAAAATATATAGCATTTCATTTAAAAAATTGAAGGTCACCTTCATTTCTAAGAAAATAGCGCAAACACAGGAAAATTACATACGCCATTACGTCACTTACAAAAAGCAGTATTACTTTTTCTTTATTTATTTATTATTTGCAAGAAAAACGCTGGCTAGTAATAGCGTAAACACCCTGTATGTATGAGAACAGTTTCGGATATGATGTGATGAGGAGAATGGTTGACATGGAAGAAAATGAAAAAGGTCAAATGTTTCGACGAGTGACGTTGAAGAAGAAGAGTGTAACTAACTTATTTTATACTTTTTACTGACAAATCGCGATGCGTCGGAGTTTACGTAGATTACTCATATCTGGCTGATGTCTTAACAGAATTCAGTGTACTCTCATTTTCACAATTTGTACGGATCCGAGGTCATTGCATTTTCTTACGAGCTGAAATCGCGTTTAGTAAATTCTTGATAGAGATTGCCAGCTCCCGGTGGAAATGACTCTCGGAAGTCGTTACAGTGTTAACGAGTGGCGCATTGTGCTCGCCGATCGTCTCTGGCAATGGAACCTCGAGCCGAGGAAATTGATTCCGGCTCGCTTCATAATATCCGACGCTTCTCTTCTTTGCAAACGCGACTCTCTCGTCCACGCTGTTTCATCCACCGCACTATGGTCTGGAATCCCGCTTTTTGTGGCCAAAAGTCAATTTTTCAAGATTGAAATATTGACAAAATTTTTATTCCAACAGAATAAGAACCCTTCAAAGCTTCCAAATCCAAATTATTATTCATTCCAGATTATTCTGTGCTGAAATATAACGTTTTGAAGACAAACTCCGTAAAAATATGATTAAATAAAACGTTTAAAATAGTCATCATAGACTATCAAAATACAAGTTTAAATAATAATTTCATACGGGTTAGCAGGTGTATTTTAGGTGTGTAATACATATGTTAGCAAACTTTTATCCATAAATAAATAGTGCCAAGTCTATGCAATGTAAACATTGAGAAAGTTTTTAAAAAAGTGGCACCAATTGGCACGAATAGAACGTTTGCCTTCGTCTGCCCGTTTTAGTTGTTCATCGGTTTTAATAAATAGTTACCGGGAGTTTCGAGTGTTCCGAACGCGTTCGTTGGAATATTTGCGTTCGAGGGACCTTATACATATATTGTGCAATTAAAAATTTAGTTATATGTTTTAGTTATACATTTTAGTTATACATAATTTATGCTTACGTATGTACATATACAGGGTGGACCATATAAATAGGAACACCTAAATATCTTCCATGCTCACGGCCCTATGAAAAAACTTCTAAAAACAAAGTTACACTGTCTTAAGGTACAAATCTAATGGCAAATAAAACAAAAGTTCATCAGTATTTGTATCTCTATAAATATCAATATACAAAAATTAAAAAGAAAATTTTTTATGAAAATGGAAATCGCCTCGATTATTTAAATGTTACTATATATTTCTGACTTCATAATATTATTGCTGGTGTCGACACCAATTAAACAATCTATCGTACTATAACCTTTAACTTTAAAATAACGCTAAAATACTTTTGGCCATAAAAAGCGGGTTTCCAGACCATAGTGCGCCGGCGAGCAACTTAACTTAACGCGTTACTTACTTCCGAGTGATCGATGAGAAGCGTACAACCTCTCCCCGCCTATACATTGATTCCGACGCTGTACTTGTCTTCTTTCCAAACGATCGATGCTCTCTTACCTCCAGCGCGCGAGAAACATTTCAAGTGTGCTTCTCGCTGGATCGAATATGTTTTCCGGATACAAAGCGAAATCGTGTGCCGAATAGTCAGACACGTGGAAGGTATCAACGGACAAAAGTTTTAAGGCCGTAAGATCGAGGATTTATTATCGGTACCGTGGTAATAACAACGCGTGTTGTCGCCCGACGTTGTAGTTTATTTACGAGATGTTATGATCATGTGGCTACAAAGGAAGTCGAAGATAGAAATGAATATTTGGCACCGGTACAACAATTCTGTCGAAGCACAGGTCTCTGACCAGCTCCCGATTTACACGTGTGTATTAGAACCGGGCAAATTCGTTATCTAGACGTGCAATTTCAGATTTACATTTCCGCGAACAGACTGGGACTAATCGGTGTCAAAGAGAATCTTGTTTACCGTGATACAGCTAACAAACTGAAAATAAGATTATTTACTTGGAACTGCGTCGCGAGCTGTATCAGTGACTGCGGATTTTATTTGTGCCTTTATGGTGGAAGTGGCCAGATGAAATCTGAGAAAGTAGATAGATTTAAAGAAAAGTGATTATTAATCATTTACTAGATTATTACGATTATAAAGATTATTCAAATTTGCACAGGGGCAGGGGGCGCGAAGTTCACACACACACACACGATGCGATACTCGTGAAGTGGTAATGGTAATCTCCTCAGCGAATAGCGAGAAGCCTATGAACTCAACTGTGTGCGTCTGACCAATCGGACGGCTTCCTGGCTAATTCCTTTCGCATTCCTGCCGAGTACCACTTCGGCAGTCCCGAATAATACGTTCAAACTCACTTTTCTAGAAAACACAGAGCCTCAAAATACAAGAACCTTGTGCCACCAGATCGACGACACCCTGTATATTCTAAAGAATACTGTGTCACTGTTCGGTCGTTGCTGTAGGAGGGTTGAACATGGATTTTCCGAGTCGCATAGTATTATGGCGGCAGTCTGGCGATGAAAAGATGGAAAAAGGAGAAGGAAGCGTTTCGTCAAGCGGACCCGTGCCTTAGACGCGGGATGTCTTAAGGACAGTTTAGGACGGTATATATACGAACAGAGGAAGATTCAGGTGGTAGCGGGAAAGGTGTTGCGGTAGTGTCCCTCTGTTGACGAGCTTAGGAAGTAGCCGCCACATTACCCCCTTGCCAGTGGTCAACGATATCTGAACAAATTTCTCTCTAATTAACGCTGATCTCCGCCGGAATTCAAGGAGGTCGCTGGAATGTGTGCTGTCAGTGTGCCCGCCAGTGATGCTGCCGAATCGACGAAGTTGAGTAGCTCCTTAAGCCGCCTGTAGGATTCATATAGTCGCAAAAACAACGGAAGAACGCCGCATAAATGTAGATGCAAAAACGTTAAACCATATAATGCTGCGAAGATGACGTCAGAAGCGCATAGTAGGGAGAAGTTCTCGCTGTTGATTGGGCAGTAGTTGAGGCAAGGCAGTGACAGAGTAGTGACCTCCCGACGTTGACCGTGGTTTGTTGATGTTGTCGTCTTCTCCTGCTTAGAAGGTAGCGTAGTAGTTCGTACGTCGAGGTCACCAATTGTGGCGGCGATTTGGCGATGAAAAGATGGAAAAAGGAGAAGGAAGCGTTTCGTCAAGGCCCGCTAGAGGACTCGTCAGTAAGGCTATCTAGCGGACCCGTGCCTTAGACGCGGGATGTCGTAAGGATTTCTTTTTTGATGTTGTTCGGTGAGTTTGCAGTCGTACCTAGCAGTGATGGTATATGGTCTCGGTTTTTTCGCGCATGCGCGACTAAATGCAGGAACGTGCCGTACGTCTTATGTTTGTGGGGAAAGTAGGGGAGAACTGTCATTGGTGGGAAACCGGACAGAAGAGTGCAAGACGACACGACGAGACGACGGTACTTCGAAATTTTGGTAAGTTAATGTTAATATATTCGATTTCATAATGGCAACTAGTATTGGAGAAGGAGCTACTTGTCAATTTATATTTGAAAATCGAAAAAAAATTTGCGAAACTATGCGGGGTGACCAAAGTACCCCATTTTAGCCCAACTTTGTACTTTACTGACGCTAAAATCGTCGCGCATGCGTGAGAAACCCGAGACCATATACCATCACTGGTACCTAGGGGCAGAGAAAAGCTCCTTTACCGACTAGAAATGATTTAGTAATTATTAGTGGTATTATCAGCTTGAGGTATGTGGGAATAAGATGAGTTTGAGGCATGGGAAAATTTGCAAAAACCAAAAGACATGAACAATGCATAGGAATGAGTATCATGCAAGGTTAGTTAATGAGCATGCAGGAGAGTGAGGGGAGTGGAGTGAGAGTGTCAGGACCTGGGGAAGCATCTAGTGGAGGAAAACGCGGGATGTCGTAAGGACAGTTTAGGACGATATATATACAGAGGAAGATGCAGGTAGTAGCGGGAAAGGTGTTGCGGTAGTGTCCCTGTGTTGACGAGCATAGGAAGTAGCCGCCACAGTATTTGTGCTACTATTATGCAGCATTAGGTTGAACAAGCGCTCGTAGTCTACTACCAAGCACATTATCCATGCAACGCAGATTCATCTCCATACGGTGGTGAATTGAAAATACGCTAACGAGCTATCGTAAGCACGAAACAAGTAGGTTGTTCGGCTCGACGGACTGGCGCGCGCACGCGGGCGGGGGTAGAGCCCCGAATAAAATTACAAGGCGAAATTTTACATGGAAACGATCGACTTCACAGCGGCGGCGTGCCGGCAGAGAAATTACAAGGAGCGGGCGGATAAGTAAGATAAACGGGCCGGGAGGGTAGACGACGACGGCAAGAAACCTCGAGCAATTCGTAGGAGCCGGAGAGCTGCGGGTGGCACGAATCAACAGTTTATTCGGGGCTCCGTGACGATCTCGCCACGTCTGATCGTAATGTTTGCTGAAAGTTCACCAGCCGCCCGAGGGTTGTTAGAGGATCGAGTCAAGCAAGTTTCGCGACCGGGAGCGAGAGGGAAAATGAACGATGAGAGTTTCAGCGACGGAACTTCTGCCGCGCTCTCTCCCGGATAATCCACTGCCGGCCGCCGCAAAAATATTCCCTTCTTGCGTTTGTCCCTACCGCCAGACAACTTTCCTCCAACAACACACACATACCGACACACACCTGGTAACGGTTGTCGCGATACGCTTCAGGTCGTTAGCGAGATCTTGTTAGCTTCTAAATGGTCCAACATACATTCGGGATTACACGAGCGGCTTAACCGCGTCTTCTGGACACCCCTGACGTCTTGTCCGGTTACTTCAGGGTTTCTTGAGGCAGTCAATTTCCCTCTTTCATCGCCAGGTATTTGAAAAAATCTTCAACCATCGCAGGAGGATCTCTTGATAATCACGACTAAGATTGTTAAATGTTTGGGCTAATATATATTCAAAATTAGACGAGCTTATCCACGTCTTCTTTTACAACCCTAGCGTCTTGCGTGGTTATTTCAAGGTTTCTTGGAGGAATTGATTCTTTTCTTTCATCATCGAGTCTTGAAGGAACTCTTTAACTGCTACAGGTTCCTTGATAACCACGATCAAGATTATTAGAGGTTTGGGCTAGGTCCAACATATACTCAGGATAATACGAGCGGATGAACGCGTCTTTTGGACACCCCTGACGTCTTGTCCGGTTACTTCAGGGTTTCTTGAGGCAGTCAATTTCTCTCTTTCATCGCCAGCTATTTTTCTACGATTTTTCACTTAAAACCAGGAAAAAAAGATTGTCGCAATAAACCTTCCACTGGCAACAATTGATGAACCTGTATTGGCATGTTGAATGTTGCAAACACAAGTGCATACATTTGTAACATTTGTTAAAGATATTACCAACTGCTTTACGTAAATAAGCTGCGCATGCAGCTATTGCAATATTTCGAGGTGGGACTAAAAATGTCCCACCATGCATTACGGTGCATGAAAATGGTGGGGCACTTTTAATCCCAGCGTGCCCCAAAGAGTTAACGCGTCTTCTGAACACCCCTAGCGTCTTGTCCGGTTCTTTCAAGGTTTCTTGAAGATATTGATCTTTATCGACGAGTCTTGAAGGTATTTCTTAACACATTGACTCCCGAATCCCTCGCAGTGTCACCAGATTAAGTCTTGTCTCTCATTCCCCCTTTCCCGACGGCGAGCATCCCCACCCTCTCGCCGCGGAGCAGTCACGTGACGTGATGCGCGCAACCAATTCGCGTTGCGTCTGCGTCTGCGGCGTGACGAATCCGATAATGACAGAGAGAGGGTAATCGTATTCCCCTCAATTTCCCCTGTTTGGCAACACCGATCACTGATATATATACTATGGATACGGTATTGCCATAAGCCAGCTACACAGCTTTTTGTTCCGAATTGAACGCAGATTTGGATGCCAGCGCCGCTATCGTTCGACCGGTGTACTATACCCCTCGTACTCTTCTTCACTTCCGGGATCCTCTATACTTCGCCATGCGTTTGCGTCCCTCTAGATGGCGCTGCTTTCAATCGAGTTGATTGGACGCCATTGACACGCTACGAAATAAAAAGTGTCGATAACGTCCAATCAACTTGATTGAAAGCAGCGCCATCTAGAGGGATGCAAACGCATGGCGAAGTATAGAGGATCACGGAGGTGAAGAGGAGTACGAGGGGTACAGTACACCGGTCGAACGATAGCGGCGCTGGCATCCAAATCTACGTTCAATTCGGGACATTTTCAGAATCCGAATCCATTATCCATAGTATAGAGACCAATGACACCGATGCCTCGATCTGGTAACGCTACGCTGCTCGTACCATAGATCGAAAACACCCTATACACACAAATCGTAAAAAGCACTATCTTGCGCCGCAAACCCTTCAGCGAAGAAACCGTCAGCTGCGTACAACATACCATCAGTCATCGGGATGACAGACCCTACCGCCGATCCGCGCCGAGTGCAACAAAGAAACGCGGATTCCGACGAAGTCGCGAAACCTTTGACACCGTTGCGGGTTGCATGTCGCTTGTCGTGGCTCGTCAGTCGCGAAACCAAACCCGTATTCAAGCCGGTGGATCCCGTTCCCGGAGCTGTTTGTGTTTCTGCTGGCAGCGTGTCGCAGCCGCCGTGGCCGGTAATTTTTCCGGAGACACGAAGATTCGCGGGGACGATAAAAGGCGAAGCGCTTATGCGAGGCGATGCGATGCCTCGGGATGCGTCGAGCGGAGGACGGGAGGCAGATTCGCCAGAGAAGATAAAATCACACGGCACGCACGAGCCAGCGCCGCCACGCTGCCACGTGAAATCACATTCGTGGAAACGAAAACGAGGCAGGCGCTTGTCACTGCTAGTCTTGTAATTTTCTCGTGGGACGGGCACCGCACCGTCTGCGACATCCTCCGTTTCGCTCGCTCGTCTAACGGAACGCCTCGCTCGCTTGCACGCGGCCGCGATCCGCGCGAGGCATCGCTATTTCCGAGCACGCTACACGGACCCGCGCCGCGTCCGCTCGTTCGAGGAAACTCTATATGACCGAGCGTGTTATTTAGCGACCAGTCGGGGAAACTCGCCGACCGCTGGAATCGAGAATGCGAAGCCGAGGTCGACCCATTGTCCGCCAGCGGAGCAGGGTTGCAAAATACGGTTGTTCGCGGTCCAATTTATCGCGGGACCCTCGCAGTAAACACAACCGTTATTGTTAATAACTTTGCCCGGCGTTTGTTTCGGCCAACGCCGCGCTATGCCGGCGCAACCTGTCCTCCTCGGCCTGCCCTTCGACCCCACGCCGATGATGGACACGATAACCTCTTCGTTTCGCTGCCACCGGCTCTGCGAAGTCATTTGAAGGGGCTGCGTACCTTTGAGGAAATAAAAAGAATCGATTTTTCAAAAATTGTATTTTCTGTTAGAACCTTGTGTAATACTATCTCAAAGTTTCATTTGGAAATTCGTAAAAGTACTGAATTTACGGCTTCGAATGTGGAGTCGCATTCGAACATTCCGCGCGAAATCGGACACTTTTCGGATTACTGTTTCGGATTTTCACCAAATTCGAGTATGTTGTAGTCTTTTGTGACACACGAACGTATGTCTAACGTTTTGCCGAAATTTTAAACATCGTCGTATCCCACTCAACTGCTAATCTTTACTCGTTCACTGAAAAATCGCGAATTGTACGAATTACGAGTGAGATAATCATTACACTGCAGTTCTGTTTTTGCTTTAAAAATTTCCCTTAAAAATTGTTTGATTTGTTTATTTAAATGCACGAAATCCGCAGTCGAATAATTGTCTTACAGACGACACGTTTTATAGAATTCTGTGAACAGTCCCAACGATGCTGATTTCATTCTTCCTGTGTCATGCAGAATTGCATGCCCGAATAATCAGCCATTTTGTCGGGGCAGATTCGGCTGCCCATGACTTCTGGTTTTCTTCCGACGATAAAATTGCCGTTGAATGTGAAAAGATCGGAATCCGTGAACAAAATTAGAGAGAATTGGACAAGACAGCTGCAAGCGGTCGCATAAAGACTTCGTAAAGTGTTTTGAAAAGTGGAGGGAACGGCGGGACAAGTGTGCGTGGTCCCGAGGAGAATGGTTCGATGGGGATTTTGCGGCCGTTGTACCATGTAAGCTACCTTTTTTCCCGTAATATTAACTGGCCGGATACTTTTCGAACATAGCTCGTGTTATCGCCTTTCCGACTCGGTCTTTCGCTGGTTTTGAACAGAGTTGCATCCGAGCCCTCTCAAGCGGTAAATAGTCCCTAACACGGTTCAGGTTGCAAGAGATCTTTGTCGATCTTTTCTTTCGTCGAGGTGCCCTGCTATCGCGTTTAGATCTACAATGCTGTTGGAGCACGGTGTAATTTAATAAAGTCCTGTTGTTACAGCAACCGGTGGGTGCTCGTTGACTCGATTAAATCGTGTTAAGGACGTCTCGCTTGACGACTCGAACAGTTAGGTTGTCAATGAGATCTTCTTTCTTCGGGGTTGTAATTATTCTTTCAAATAAAATAATAAATCAAACCATAGATTATACCAGTTTACTAGCATAAATATTGATCCTACATCTCTCTATATATTTCCGTGTGACGAATCATGAATTAATATTAATCTCTAACCTCAAAATTAACTCTCAGAGATGTCATAGATTTCGAATACCAAGTTTGACTATTTTTTTTTAATTTTTCGTCATAAACTGACATATAACATGGCATGCAACAGCAACTTCGCTATTTTACGTTGATTTCAAAACGATACAAATGGGTTTACTTTCGGCCATTGCGTATATTTATAGAGCGCCAGGAAAAATAATGAAGTAGTAAGTTTTAGTCCCAATACGATGAATTGAGTGCGAAAGATATGGGAAAATGGTATGGAAACTAAGTGTTTGTTTGTAAGATCGCCCTGCCAATGGGTTCGTTCACGGAGGTCTCGATGTTGTGTCCGATGACACCCAATTCATGCTGGGAACTTCGCGTCGTGTCGAGTGTCTCGAGCTATTCCAACTCACCATTTCTAATGTATATCTAAAATCTCACATCCGGTCTGCTTGAGACCGAACAATCTCTTTGAAGAAAAAGGAAGTTAATATTTATTGTATACGTATGTCAAGAAAATTTATAACATACGTGTTCAGACGATTCTGTTCGAAATTTTCATCGCTGACATAATGTTAAAATGCAAGGGTTTAAAATCTTGTTGAACGAGCGAACTATGCTCTACGTGTTAAGACGCAGGCGAGTATGTTTTTTCTTGCAATCGGTAAGTATTGCTAAATAGTATATTAATCACAAACAAAACGAGATAAAAACGTGCTCGTTACACGAGCAACCTCCGAAGAGCTGCGCAAATGAAAACCGGCTGTTCGGCCGGAGATCTCGCGTAGTCTAAAGTCCACAGGTTGCCCCAGACTGCCGAGCGACACTTTAATTAATATTATGATAATTTACGATACGAATTTATCAGGAGAGCAGCGATGCATCGCGAGAAAGGTCATCATTCATTGTGTCTCCGAGCGAATGCAACAAGTCCTCCTTCGCCAGCGCGGTGGTACTTAACCATCCGGCGGCTGTACTCCCTTCGACCGGCCTCCAAAAGTGTGAGAAATAGAGCCGCAGAAACCAGACGATCAAACGTTAGCGAATCACACCGCCCAGAAGATTGAGATCCCATTCAGATTCTATCGCGGCACTCGATGCACCATGATTTCGCAATTTCCCATAATTTCTGATCGACTGCCGTTGCATCCGCCAAACGAGATTGTCCTATTTTAACGCGATATTTTACTCCTGAAGATGTAAATCTGCTTGTTATCTACTTTATGTTTATGAAGTATTAAATGTGACTATTTTACATTACTTTATAAAAATAACAAGACCCTATCTGTCCAAATTTTTAACTATTCTTTTATAATATGTACCCAAAGAAATAAATTTGTCGATTAATTCCTCATGGATGCATCTTTACAATCTTAGTAATTAGCAGATTAAAAATATTAGAATCCATCATTTTTACGGGTCCCAAAAACCTAGTGTTAAAGAATGAAAAATCGAAAACGTGTTGTTAAATTCTCAAAATTTATGAAGAGTTGTAGCGAAATTTGAGTAGCATGTTTTACCAGTTTTATTTTATAGCCCGCAACATATAGAAAGGGGGCCGAACAAAATGATACTAAATCCTTAGAATGGTACTGTTCTATCGATCCGTTGTTCTCTTTAGTAAATAAGGAACTCTTGGTCGTACTTTATTCTTTTCGCAATTGATCGTTTTCAATTTCTCTTTGGTTTCAAAATGTCTGGGTCTTTTTGACATGTGAATAGAATTGTATAGAACAGTTGGATGCTAGGAGGTTTTGTATTTTTCTGGTGAAAGGTCTATAGGTCGAGCTAAAATATTACAGCGCAGACTATAATATCTCCTCGAGAAAGGTACTTACCTGGATCGTCGATGATCGAGATGGATGCGTGATCGCGCGGAGTTATGCGCCCGCTCCTTCGTCTGACTAGGGTATTAAACGAGCGCCGCATCATAATTTGCGTGTATCCGTTCCTCTAATGACACCCACTAGCTGACTCGGCGTTCCTCTCTTCCTGCTTCCGCCAGGAGTTGAATTCCAATCGGGTTAGTCAGGTTCTTCCTTCTTTTCTTTGATAAAACCTGACTATGTATTACCATCTACATTTAATGGAAACTCCGACTTTTCATTTGTTGTTGATAAACTTTCATCCTCGTGTAGAATACATTGTGAAAACCGTAATACTCTGAGCATGATGGAAATCTGTTCGTAGATCGAAGAAATATGCGTTTGATTTCCTTTCTTAAAGATGCGTTCACTAGATCGTGAATTTGCATAAACATCTGCGGAGATGTCGATGACTCATTGGCAGTGATCGGATCGAGTAAGAAATGATCTCATTAAGTCGCTGTTATGTTCTGGAGGCACGTTGCTACGCTTATCATCTTCTAATACAGCTTCCTTCACTCGCATGCCTTAGACAACTATACTAATGTAAGACGTCGCGTAGCCTGCAGGGACGAAACGCATGCAGCGGGACAGTAGCCCGAGGAACGGACCCCTAGCACGAGACGAGCGGCGGCTACCTGCGCTTCGACCAACCCCCCACCCCCTCTTTCTCGCCAACCCCTGGCCATGGGACCCACGACTGCGACGAGCAAGGGATGACTCCGACCAGTCATTCTGTTGAACACTCCCGCACCCATCGAAACTATTGAACTCTCGACTGTAGATCATAGTCTTGTTTAATGCTCGCGTCCGTAATATTATAAGGAGTCTTTGCGAAAATATGGAGTCTTACACTAATTTTAGGAAAAAGTACCTTCGTCTATAATTCTTGCCTCAAACCCAGTGATACCAGTTCGATTAAATCGAGGGGAATACCATTTACCACCTCTCTGATGACCAGAGTAATATGTGACACGTTGCGCGGTCTACGGTCTTAGTGGAGGACTTTGGATTGTGCTCAGGTAGTGGAATGGGATAGTGGTAGGGGAAAAGGAGGAGAGGGAAAAACAACCAGTTCTGGTTGTTTCTGGCATCAATGACACTGTGTTCTGCATACAGTGGACAACCGATTGGGAAGAAATTCTCTACGGAAATGTGAGCGGGAAAGAAAGAATACAATGTACTCCAACTTTCTGCAGATTTATAAAATGTTGTTGTTAACCATTGGTTTCTTCTTCTTGAAATATGCCAGATTTGATAGAATATTAGTGCGAGTATTAATGCACTGATGCCAGATCGGTTAAATCGAGGGGAATACAGTTTACCACCTCTCTGATGACCAGAGAAATATGCGACACGTTGCGCGGCACGTCACGTGACCAGTCTACGGTCTTAGTGGGGGACGTTGGAGTGTGCTCAGGTAGTGGAATGGGATAGTGGAAGGGGAAAAGGAGGAGAGGGAAAAACAACCAGTTCTGGTTGTTTCTGGCATCACTGACACTGTGTTCTGCATGCAGTGGACAACCGATTGGGAAGAAATTCTCTACGGAAATGTGAGCGGGAAAGAAAGAATACAATGTACTCCAACTTTCTGCAGATTTATAAAATGTTGTTGTTAACCATTGGTTTCTTCTTCTTGAAATATGCCAGATTTGATAGAATATTAATGCGAGTATTAATGCACTGATGCCAGATCGGTTAAATCGAGGGGAATACAGTTTACCACCTCTCTGATGACCAGAGAAATATGCGACACGTTGCGCGGCACGACACGTGACTAGTCTACGGTCTTAGTGGAGGACGTTGGAGTGTGCTCAGGTAGTGGAATGGGATAGTGGAAGGGGAAAAGGAGGAGAGGGAAAAACAACCAGTTCTGGTTGTTTCTGGCATCACTGACACTGTGTTCAGCATACAGTGGACAACCGATTGGGAAGAAATTTTCTGCGGAAATGTGAGCTGGAAACAAAGAATACAATGTACTCAAACTTTCTGCAGATTTATAAAATGTTATTGTTAACCATTGATGTTTCTTCTTCTTGCATTCTATCGAAAGATTCGTCGCCTACAAAATATGCCAGATTTGATAGAATATTAATGCGAGTATTAATACAGTGATGCCGGATCGCTTAAATCGGGGGGAATGCAGTTTAGTACCTCTCTGATGACCAGAGAAATATGCGACACGTTGCGCGGCACGTCACGTGACCAGTCTAGGGTCTTAGTGGGGGACGTTGGATTGTGCTCAGGTAGTGGAATGGGATAGTGGAAGGGGTAAAGGAGGAAAGGAAAAAACAACCAGTTCTGGTTGTTTCTGGTATCACTGTTCAAACCAGCTCAAATATAAAGTCACTCTCGAATCGTTTCGTGTAGCGAACATTAGAATATTACTTCGTCTTCACCATACAATGTTCAGCCCTACAAGAGCGGAATGAATTGTTGTAATTTAGTTAACTCTTTGCAGACGCGTGTCTGCAGACAGTCGCCCAAATAAAATTGCTACTCCGTGACTAAAAATCACTTTTTAAAAAATGATTACTCTCAAAAAACAACAAACAAATTTTTACCAAACACAACACTTGCTCCTTCATTTAATTCTTATGCGTATCTTTCAGTACACCATTTCATTTCCCAAGGAAAATTGTACATTCGAACCGTCGATAAGTACGCTAAACATAATTCCCGTCCGTAAAGGGTTAAGCATCACTCCCTTTTCATTGCAAAAGGTTCCTTCGTCTTGAGCTCTTAAATAAACCAAAGCTCAGACTAACGCAAACATAAATTGTCCTGCTAATCGTTCTACAAACGTACATGTTTGATAACGCAATTCCTTCATCTTCATATCTGAACTCGAATCAGCTCGAACCGCAAATCTTCGAACAGTTCCATAAACGGAAGCATTCGCTAAACGTCCCCGGATTAATTGCGACCAGCCTCGACACGCAGTTAAAAAAGCAAAGAAAACCGTCAGCGTGGAGATTCGAACGCTGGTTCGAATCCCGGTGGAAAATTAAACGAAAATCACGTTCTCGGGCTGGTCTGCCCATCAGCTCGTCGATCACTTTCGGGACAATGTGCCAGGCCGTGCTCCAGAAACGCGGTAATCCAATTAAGAGCAACACCGAGGGGCGGTTGAATTAATCGCGGCAGATAAATCGCGCGAAACGTCCGCCCGGTTGAATCGGGTCTCTCCCCTCTTTTGTGCGAGCTTTAACAGCTCCCGTCGGATGTCCCGGGTGTCGCCTTTTCAGAAGCAAACAGCCGGGTGTGTCGAGTCACAAATGGCGGGCGTGCTTTCGCGCGAGGAACGGGTTCG
>CAJYYI030000392.1:0-27146 GCA_913789915.3 Sphecodes monilicornis
AGATCTTACAAGGATATAATAGAATATACTAGATTTGACAAGAATATACTAGATTGTGCAAAAATACAATAGGATACACTAGAATATAGTAGAATATACTAGAATAAACTACAATATACCAGAATATACCAGAATATACTAGCATATACTACAATATACTAGAATATACCAGAATATACTAGAATATACTAGAATATACTGCAATATGGTGGAATACACCAGAATATACTAGAATATAGTAGATTTTACAAGAATATACTAGAATATACTAGATTGTACAAGAATATACTAGATTGGGCAAAAATACAATAGAATATACTAGAATATAGTAGAATATACAAGAATATACTAGATTGTACAAGAATATACTAGATTGTGCAACAATACACTACAATATACAAGAATATACTAGAATATATAAGAATATACTAGAATATACTAGAATATACTGGAATATACTAGAATACAGTAGGCGATACTAGAATATACGAGAATAAACTACAATATACTAGAATATACCAGAATATACTGGAATATACTAGAATATACTAGAATATACTAGAATATACTAGAATATACTGGAATATGGTAGAATATACTAGAATATACCAGAATATACTAGAATATAGTAGAATATACTAGAATAAACTACAATATTCTAGAATATACCAGAACATACTAGCATATACTACAATATACTAGAATATACGAGAATATACTAGAATATACTAGAATATACTAGAATATACTGGAATATACTAGGATATACTAGAATATACGAGAATATACTACAATATACTACAATATAATAGAATATACCAGAATATACTAGAATATACTACAATATACTAGAATATACCAGAATATACTAGAATATACTAGAATATACTAGAATAAACTAGAATATACTAGAATATACTAGAATATACCAGAAGATACTAGAATATACTAGAATATACTGGAATATGGTAGAATATACCAGAATATACTAGATTGTACAAGAATATACTGGAATATGGTAGAATATACCAGAATATACTAGATTGTACAAGAATATACTAGATTGTGCAACAATACACTACAATATACAAGAATATACTAGAATATATAAGAATATACTAGAATATACTAGAATATACTGGAATATACTAGAATAAACTAGAATATAATAGAATATACTACAATATACTAGAATATACCAGAATATACTGGAATATACTAGAATATACTAGAATATACTAGAATATACTGGAATATACTAGAATAAACTAGAATATACTAGAATATACTAGAATATACTAGAATATACTAGAATATACCACAATATACTACAATATGCCAGAATATAATAGTATATAAAAGAATGTACTAGAATATACTAGAATATACTAGAATATACTACAATATGCCAGAATACAATAGTATATACCAGAGTGTACAAGAATACAGTAGAATATACAAGAGTATACTGGAATATACGAGAATATACTACAATATACTAGAGTATACTAGAATATACTAGAATATACGAGAATATAATACGAGAATATACCAGAATATACTGGAATATACCAGAATATACTGGAATATACCAGAATATACCAGAATATACTAGAATATACTACAATATACTACAATATACTAGAATATACCAGAATATACTAGAATATACTACAATATACTACAATATACCAGAATATACTAGAAGATACTAGAATATGCTAGAATATACTAGAATAAACTATAATATACGACAATATACTACAATATACTAGAATATACTAGAATATAATACATTATACTAGAATATTCTAGAATATACAAGAATATACTAGAATATACTAGATTGCACTTGATTGTACAAGAATATAGTAGAATATTCTATAACATAACAGAATATTCTATAACATACCAGAATATACTAGAATATATAAGAATATACTAGAATATACTGGAATATACTAGAATAAACTAGAAAATACTAGAACATACAAGAATATAGTTGAATATACTATAACATACCAGAATATACTAGAATATACCAGAATATACTAGAATATACCAGAATATACTACAATATACTAGAATATACTAGACTATACTAGAATATACTACGATATACTACAATATACGAGAATATACTACAATATACTACAATATACTAGAATACACCGGAATATACTAGAATATACTAGAATATACTAGAATATACTAGAATATACTAGAATATACTAGAATATACTAGAATATACTAGAATATACCAGAATATACTACAATATACTAGAATATACTAGACTATACTAGAATATACTACGATATACTACAATATACGAGAATATACTACAATATACTACAATATACTAGAATACACCGGAATATACTAGAATATACTAGAATATACTAGAATATATAAGAATATACTAGAATATACTGGAATATGGTAGAATATACTAGAATATACCAGAATATACTAGAATATAGTAGAATGTACTAGAATAAACAACAATATTCTAGAATATACCAGAATATACTAGCATATACTACAATATACTAGAATCCACGAGAATATACTAGAATATACTAGAATATACTGGACTATACTAGAATATACTAGAATATACGAGAATATACAAGAATATACTAGAATATACCACAATATACTACAATATGCCAGAATATACTAGAATGTACCATAATATACTAGAACACACTGGAATATACTAGAAAATACTAGAATATACTATAATATACTAGGATATACTAGAACATACGAGAATATACTACAATATACTAGAATATACCAGAATATACTAGAATATACTAGAATATACTAGAATATACTAGAATATACTAGAATATACTAGAATATACCAGAATATACTAGAATATACTAGAATATACTGGAATATGGTGGAATATACTAGAATATACTAGAATATAGTAGATCTTACAAGGATATAATAGAATATACTAGATTGGACAAGAATATACTAGATTGTGCAAAAATACAATAGGATACACTAGAATATAGTAGAATATACTAGAATAAACTACAATATACCAGAATATACCAGAACATACTAGCATATACTACAATATACTAGAATACACCGGAATATACTAGAATATACTAGAATATACTAGAATATATAAGAATATACTAGAATGTACTGGAATATACTAGAATAAACTAGAAAATACTATAATATACAAGAATATAGTTGAATATACTATAACATACCAGAATATACTAGAATATACCAGAATATACAAGAATATACCAGAATATACTACAATATACTAGAATATACTAGAATATACTGGAATATGGTAGAATATACTAGAATATACCAGAATATACTAGAATATAGTAGAATATACTAGAATAAACAACAATATTCTAGAATATACCAGAATATACTAGCATATACTACAATATACTACAATCCACGAGAATATACTAGAATATACTAGAATATACTGGACTATACTAGAATATACTAGAATATACGAGAATATACAAGAATATACTAGAAAATACTAGAATATACTGCAATATGGTGGAATACACCAGAATATACTAGAATATAGTAGATTTTGCCAGAATATACTAGAATATACTAGATTGTACAAGAATATACTAGATTGTGCAAAAATACAATAGAATATACTAGAATATATAAGAATATACTAGAATATACTAGAATATACTGGAATATAATAGAATAAACTATAATATAATAGAATATACTACAATATACTAGAATATACCAGAATATACTGGAATATACTAGAATATACTAGAATATACTAGAATATACTGGAATATGGTAGAATATACTAGAATATACCAGAATATACTAGAATATAGTAGAATATACTAGAATAAACTACAATATTCTAGAATATACCAGAACATACTAGCATATACTACAATATACTAGAATATACGAGAATATACTAGAATATACAAGAATATAGTACAATATACTATAACATACCAGAATATACTAGAATATACCACAATATAGTAGAATATACTAGAATATACCAGATTGTAGAAGAATATACTAGAATATTCTTTAACATACCAGAATATTCTATAACATACCAGAAAATACTAGAATATATAAGAATATACTAGAATTAACTGGAATATACTAGTATATACTAGAATATAATACAATATAGTAGAATATACTAGAATAAACTAGAATATATAAGAATATACTGGGATATACCAGAATATACTAGAATATACTAGAATATACTAGAATATACTGGAATATACTAGGATATACTAGATTATACAAGAATATACTACAATATACTACACTATACTAAAATATTCCAGAATATACTAGAAAATACTACAATATACTAGAATATTCTAGAATATACTAGAATATACTAGAATATACTAGAATAAACTAGAATATACTAGAATATACTAGAATATACCAGAATATACTAGAATATACTAGAATATACTGGAATATGGTAGAATATACCAGAATATACTAGATTGTACAAGAATATACTGGAATATGGTAGAATATTCCAGAATATACTAGATTGTGCAACAATACACTACAATATACAAGAATATACTAGAATATATAAGAATATACTAGAATATACTAGAATATACTGGAATATACTAGAATAAACTAGAATATAATAGAATATACTACAATATACTAGAATATACCAGAATATACTGGAATATACTAGAATATACTAGAATATACTACAATATACTAGAGTATACTAGAATATACTAGAATATACGAGAATATAATACGAGAATATACCAGAATATACTGGAATATACCAGAATATACTGGAATATACCAGAATATACTGGAATATACCAGAATATACTAGAATATACTAGAATATACTAGAATATACTAGGATATACTGGAATATACTGGAATATACTAGAATATACTAGATTGCACTTGATTGTACAAGAATATAGTAGAATATTCTATAACATAACAGAATATTCTATAACATACCAGAATATACTAGAATATATAAGAATATACTAGAATATACTGGAATATACTAGAATAAACTAGAAAATACTAGAATATACAAGAATATAGTTGAATATACTATAACATACCAGAATATACTAGAATATACCAGAATATACTAGAATATACCAGAATATACTACAATATACTAGAATATACTAGACTATACTAGAATATACTACGATATACTACAATATACGAAAATATACTACAATATACTACAATATACTAGAATACACCGGAATATACTAGAATATACTAGAATATACTAGAATATATAAGAATATACTAGAATATACTGGAATATGGTAGAATATACTAGAATATACCAGAATATACTAGAATATAGTAGAATGTACTAGAATAAACAACAATATTCTAGAATATACCAGAATATACTAGCATATACTACAATATACTAGAATCCACGAGAATATACTAGAATATACTAGAATATACTGGACTATACTAGAATATACTAGAATATACGAGAATATACAAGAATATACTAGAATATACCACAATATACTACAATATGCCAGAATATACTAGAATGTACCATAATATACTAGAACACACTGGAATATACTAGAAAATACTAGAATATACTATAATATACTAGGATATACTAGAACATACGAGAATATACTACAATATACTAGAATATACTAGAATATACTAGAATATACTAGAATATAATACAATATACTAGAATATCCTAGAATATACAAGAATATACTAGAATATACTAGAATATTGTGGAATATGGTAGAATATACTGGAATATAGTAGAATATACTAGAATATACTAGAATATACCAGAATATACTAGAATATACTAGAATATACTAGAATATACTAGATTACACTAGAATATACTAGAATATACCAGAATATACTAGAATATACTAGAATATACCAGAATATACTAGAATATACTAGAATATACTGGAATATGGTGGAATATACTAGAATATACTAGAATATAGTAGAATATACTAGAATAAACTACAATATACCAGAATATACCAGAACATACTAGCATATACTACAATATACTAGAATATACCAGAATATACTAGAAAATACTAGAATATACTGCAATATGGTGGAATACACCAGAATATACTAGAATATAGTAGATTTTGCGAGAATATACTAGAATATACTAGATTGTACAAGAATATACTAGATTGTGCAAAAATACAATAGAATATACTAGAATATAGTAGAATATACAAGAATATACTAGATTGTACAAGAATATACTAGATTGTGCAACAATACACTACAATATACAAGAATATACTAGAATATATAAGAATATACTAGAATATACTAGAATATACTGGAATATACTAGAATAAACTAGAATATAATAGAATATACTACAATATACTAGAATATACCAGAATATACTGGAATATACTAGAATATACTAGAATATACTAGAATATACTGGAATATGGTAGAATATACTAGAATATACCAGAATATACTAGAATAAACTACAATATTCTAGAATATACCAGAACATACTAGCATATACTACAATATACTAGAATATACGAGAATATACTAGAATATACTAGAATATACTAGAATATACTAGAATATACTAGAATATACTGGACTATACTAGAATATACTAGAATATACCAGAATATACTAGAATATACTAGAATATACTAGAATATACTAGTATACACTAGAATATACTCGAATATACCCGAATATACTAGAATGTAGTAGAATATACTGGAATATGGTGGAATATACTAGAATATACTAGAATATAGCAGATCTTACAAGGATATAATAGAATATACTAGATTTGACAAGAATATACTAGATTGTGCAAAAATACAATAGGATACACTAGAATATAGTAGAATATACTAGAATAAACTACAATATACCAGAATATACCAGAACATACTAGCATATACTACAATATACTAGAATATACCAGAATATACTAGAAAATACTAGAATATACTGCAATATGGTGGAATACACCAGAATATACTAGAATATAGTAGATTTTGCGAGAATATACTAGAATATACTAGATTGTACAAAAATATACTAGATTGGGCAAAAATACAACAGAATATACTAGAATATAGTAGAATATACAAGAATATACTAGATTGTACAAGAATATACTAGATTGTGCAACAATACACTACAATATACAAGAATATACTAGAATATATAAGAATATACTAGAATATACTAGAATATACTGGAATATACTAGAATAAACTAGAATATAATAGAATATACTACAATATACTAGAATATATCAGAATATACTGGAATATACTAGAATATACTAGAATATACTAGAATATACTGGAATATGGTAGAATATACTAGAATATACCAGAATATACCAGAATATAGTAGAATATACTAGAATAAACTACAATATTCTAGAATATACCAGAACATACTAGCATATACTACAATATACTAGAATATACGAGAATATACTAGAATATACTAGAATATACTAGAATATACTGGAATATACTAGGATATACTAGATTATACAAGAATATACTACAATATACTACAATATAATAGAATATACCAGAATATACTAGAATATACTACAATATACTAGAATATACCAGAATATACTAGAATATACTAGAATATACTAGAATAAACTAGAATATACTAGAATATACTAGAATATACCAGAATATACTAGAATATACTAGAATATACTGGAATATGGTAGAATATACCAGAATATACTAGATTGTACAAGAATATACTGGAATATGGTAGAATATACCAGAATATACTAGATTGTACAAGAATATACTAGATTGTGCAACAATACACTACAATATACAAGAATATACTAGAATATATAAGAATATACTAGAATATACTAGAATATACTGGAATATACTAGAATAAACTAGAATATAATAGAATATACTACAATATACTAGAATATACCAGAATATACTGGAATATACTAGAATATACTAGAATATACTAGAATATACTGGAATATACTAGAATATACTAGAATATACTAGAATATACTAGGATATACTAGAATATACGAGAATATACTACAATATACTACAATATACTAGAATATACCAGAATATACTAGAATATACTACAATATACTACAATATACCAGAATATACTAGAAGATACTAGAATATGCTAGAATATACTAGAATAAACTATAATATACGACAATATACTACAATATACTAGAATATACTAGAATATAATACATTATACTAGAATATTCTAGAATATACAAGAATATACTAGAATATACTAGATTGCACTTGATTGTACAAGAATATAGTAGAATATTCTATAACATAACAGAATATTCTATAACATACCAGAATATACTAGAATATATAAGAATATACTAGAATATACTGGAATATACTAGAATAAACTAGAAAATACTAGAATATACAAGAATATAGTTGAATATACTATAACATACCAGAATATACTAGAATATACCAGAATATACTAGAATATACCAGAATATACTAGAATATACTAGAATATACTACAATATGCCAGAATACAATAGTATATACCAGAGTGTACAAGAATACAGTAGAATATACTAGAGTATACTGGAATACACTAGAATATACTAGAATATACTAGAATATACTAGAATATACTAGAATATACGAGAATATAATACGAGAATATACCAGAATATACTGGAATATACCAGAATATACTGGAATATACTGGAATATACCAGAATATACTAGAATATACTAGAATATACTAGAATATACTATGATATACTAGAATATACGAGAATATACTACAATATACTACAATATACTAGAATACACCGGAATATACTAGAATATACTAGAATATACTAGAATATACCAGAATATACTAGAATATACTGGAATATACTAGAATAAACTAGAAAATACTATAATATACAAGAATATAGTTGAATATACTATAACATACCAGAATATACTACAATATACCAGAATATACAAGAATATACCAGAATATACTACAATATACTAGAATATACTAGAATATACTGGAATATGGTAGAATATACTAGAATATACCAGAATATACTAGAATATAGTAGAATATACTAGAATAAACAACAATATTCTAGAATATACCAGAATATACTAGCATATACTACAATATACTAGAATCCACGAGAATATACTAGAATATACTAGAATATACTGGACTATACTAGAATATACTAGAATATACGAGAATATACAAGAATATACTAGAATATACCACAATATACTACAATATGCCAGAATATACTAGAATGTACCATAATATACTAGAACATACTAGAATATACTAGAAAATACTAGAATATACTATAATATACTAGGATATACTAGAATATACGAGAATATACTACAATATACTAGAATATACTAGAATATACTAGAATATACTAGAATATAATACAATATACTAGAATATTCTAGAATATACTAGAATATACAAGAATATACTAGAATATACTAGAATATTGTGGAATATGGTAGAATATACTGGAATATAGTAGAATATACTAGAATATACTAGAATATACCAGAATATACTAGAATATACTAGAATATACTAGAATATACTAGAATATACGAGAATATAATACGAGAATATACCAGAATATACTGGAATATACCAGAATATACTGGAATATACCAGAATATACCAGAATATACTAGAATATACTAGAATATACTAGAATATACTAGGATATACTAGAATATACGAGAATATACTACAATATACTACAATATACTAGAATATACCAGAATATACTAGAATATACTACAATATACTAGAATATACCAGAATATACTAGAATATACTAGAATATACTAGAATATACTAGAATAAACTAGAATATACGACAATATACTACAATATACTAGAATATACTAGAATATAATACATTATACTAGAATATTCTAGAATATACTGGAATATACTAGAATATACTAGATTGCACTAGATTGTACAAGAATATAGTAGAATATTCTATAACATACCTGAATATTCTATAACATACCAGAATATACTAGAATATATAAGAATATACTAGAATATACTGGAATATACTAGAATAAACTAGAATATACTAGAATATACAAGAATATAGTTGAATATACTATAACATACCAGAATATACTAGAATATACCAGAATATACTAGAATATACCAGAATATACTACAATATACTAGAATATACTAGACTATACTAGAATATACTACGATATACTACAATATACGAGAATATACTACAATATACTACAATATACTAGAATACACCGGAATATACTAGAATATACTAGAATATACTAGAATATATAAGAATATACTAGAATATACTGGAATATACTAGAATAAACTAGAAAATACTATAATATACAAGAATATAGTTGAATATACTATAACATACCAGAATATACTAGAATATACCAGAATATACTAGAATATACCAGAATATACTACAATATACTAGAATATACTAGAATATACTGGAATATGGTAGAATATACTAGAATATACCAGAATATACTAGAATATAGTAGAATGTACTAGAATAAACAACAATATTCTAGAATATACCAGAATATACTAGCATATACTACAATATACTAGAATCCACGAGAATATACTAGAATATACTAGAATATACTGGACTATACTAGAATATACTAGAATATACGAGAATATACAAGAATATACTAGAATATACGTCAATATACTACAATATGCCAGAATATACTAGAATGTACCATAATATACTAGAACAAACTGGAATATACTAGAAAATACTAGAATATACTATAATATACTAGGATATACTAGAACATACGAGAATATACTACAATATACTTGTGGAATATGGTAGAATATACTGGAATATAGTAGAATATACTAGAATATACTAGAATATACCAGAATATACTAGAATATACTAGAATATACTACAATATACTAGAATATACTAGAATATACTGGAATATGGTAGAATATACTAGAATATACCAGAATATACTAGAATATAGTAGAATGTACTAGAATAAACAACAATATTCTAGAATATACCAGAATATACTAGCATATACTACAATATACTAGAATCCACAAGAATATACTAGAATATACTAGAATATACTGGACTATACTAGAATATACTAGAATATACGAGAATATACAAGAATATACTAGAATATACCACAATATACTACAATATGCCAGAATATACTAGAATGTACCATAATATATTAGAACACACTGGAATATACTAGAAAATACTAGAATATACTATAATATACTAGGATATACTAGAACATACGAGAATATACTACAATATACTAGAATATACTAGAATATACTAGAATATACTAGAATATAATACAATATACTAGAATATACTAGAATATCCTAGAATATACAAGAATATACTAGAATATACTAGAATATTGTGGAATATGGTAGAATATACTGGAATATAGTAGAATATACTAGAATATACTAGAATATACCAGAATATACTAGAATATACTAGAATATACTAGAATATACTAGAATATACGAGAATATAATACGAGAATATACCAGAATATACTGGAATATACCAGAATATACTGGAATATACTGGAATATACCAGAATATACTAGAATATACTAGAATATACTAGAATATACTAGGATATACTAGAATATACGAGAATATACTACAATATACTACAATATACTAGAATATACCAGAATATACTAGAATATACTACAATATACTAGAATATACCAGAATATACTAGAATATACTAGAATATACTAGAATATACTAGAATAAACTATAATATACGACAATATACTACAATGTACTAGAATATACTAGAATATAATACATTATACTAGAATATTCTAGAATATACTGGAATATACTAGAATATACTAGATTGCACTAGATTGTACAAGAATATAGTAGAATATTCTATAACATACCTGAATATTCTATAACATACCAGAATATACTAGAATATATAAGAATATACTAGAATATACTGGAATATACTAGAATAAACTAGAATATACTAGAATATACAAGAATATAGTTGAATATACTATAACATACCAGAATATACTAGAATATACCAGAATATACTAGAATATACCAGAATATACTACAATATACTAGAATATACTAGACTATACTAGAATATACTACGATATACTACAATATACGAGAATATACTACAATATACTACAATATACTAGAATACACCGGAATATACTAGAATATACTAGAATATACTAGAATATATAAGAATATACTAGAATATACTGGAATATACTAGAATAAACTAGAAAATACTATAATATACAAGAATATAGTTGAATATACTATAACATACCAGAATATACTACAATATACCAGAATATACAAGAATATACCAGAATATACTACAATATACTAGAATATACTAGAATATACTGGAATATGGTAGAATATACTAGAATATACCAGAATATACTAGAATATAGTAGAATGTACTAGAATAAACAACAATATTCTAGAATATACCAGAATATACTAGCATATACTACAATATACTAGAATCCACGAGAATATACTAGAATATACTAGAATATACTGGACTATACTAGAATATACTAGAATATACGAGAATATACAAGAATATACTAGAATATACGTCAATATACTACCAGAGAGGAGCAGAGAGTCCCCACGCCCGGGTTTTTCGTGCAACCGGTACAGTGCTGCTCCCTAGTCTCTCGAGGTCCACGTTTAGCCCAGACCAGAACCGAGATTTAGCGCGGCCCAGAACCGAGGTCCACGTTTAGCTCGGACTAGAACCCGAGGTCCACGTTTAGCTCGGACTAGAACCCGAGGTCCACGTTTAGTTCGGACTAGAACCCGAGGTCCACGTTTAGCTCGGACTAGAACACGAGGTCCACGTTTAGCATGTTACAGAGTTCATTTTTTAGAATGAATAAAAACTAGCTCTAACACTAGAATGAATTAGAATTCACTGCCCTGAGTGCTCAAACGTCTAATAATGAAATTAAATTTGTTTAAGAAAGAGAACTCATTGTATTGTATAATTCAGAGAACGAAAGAAAATGTACTTTTAACTCTGATATGGCTGGGAGAAAAACTGCCGAGTGTTGAAGCTTATTACTACGTTTTTTTTCTACTCTTAAATTGAACCCTCTTCTGCATTATAAGGGATCCAACCGACATTGATATAGTACTCTGGATCTCTTAAATATGTTATAGATTAGTAAAATTTGAATTTATTGGTGCGTATAAGTAAATTTTACCGAAAATTAATCTATACTTTCAGACATGATTACAAAAATTGAAATAATAATATAAATTAATTTAATATTCAGTATGGAACAAATTTTAATATCGAGACAATTTTATAATGGACACTGTATCTTTTTATGTATAATGTCGTATCGTTGTATCATCTTTTGAGATGGATTCAACGACGTCTGTATCCGTTACAATTGAATAAAAATTCATGAAAAATTAATTATAATGCATTATTATTATTTGTATCAAATGTTACATCAATTACGGCGAATTTAACTTCGAAACTTCGAATCTTCGAATCTTCGAACCTTCGATTCGTTACCAGTTAACGGATAAAAGAAATAAATTTTCATAATTTGTTTCTATATTCACTATCTGAATTATTTCAATAATTTATTGTTAAGATAATATATTTATAATTTGAATTATCCTTTCCATAGCACATTGTTAAAATAATTGCTTAAATAAATAAATTTTATAAATTGTTTCTATATTCATTATTTGAATTGTTATTGCAATTATTTATTGTTAAAATAATTGCTTAAATAAATAAATTTTATAATTTGTTTCTATATTCAATATTTGAATTGTTATTTCAATTATTTATTGTTAAAATAATTGATTAAATAAATAAATTTTTACAATTTGTTTCTATATTCATTATTTGAATTATTTCAACAATGGAACATTGAAATAATTCACATATAATGTATATATAGACACAAAATATGGAAATTTATTCATTTAAACCATTATTTTAACAATAAATAATTGAAATAACAATTCAAATAATGAATATAGAAACAAAGTACAAAAATTTATTTATTTACACAATTATTTTAACAGTGAACTATCGGAATAATAATTCAAGTAATACTTTACTACACACGGGGAATCCGCGTGTCCCAAGGCAGTACCCTGTATCTAACCCCAGTACCGTAGCAGGTAATAAAGACATTAAAAGTCGGAAAAGCGCCTTGACTCGAACAAAGAAAACGGAAAGAAAGGACTCGACGATGGCTCGACTTCTGGTTGTCAAATGTGGATAATAGGTCAATAAAATGCTAAATGTTTTGACGAAGAGCCACGGATTGTTGGAAATATTGTGAAAAATCACCGCAAATGTCCCGGAGATATCGGTGAGACCACACTAATTGGAATTTCCAACTTCTATATTATTAATTATTTTTTTATGGAACATTCACCAACATCTTCGTGACATTTTTCTAATGCAGAATTATACCAAATATGACATAATTCCGATGATATTTACTTGTGTAATAGACAATTAAAGTTTCGGGCGTGAGGAAGGATAGCGTATGGGAAAGAGACGCGGAGAGTCGCAGTCGGCGGCACAGTTCAAAGGCTCGTCCATCCTCACAATGTATTACCAGGGAATAACTTTTTTATTATTACTTATTTTTTTATGAGACTTTTGCTAATAGATTTGTGACATTGTTCTGATTAAAATGATACCAAACACGATATAATTCGGATCATATCATTCGGATCAAACATTTTTTCAAATATACAGGAAATATCTATTTTATGTCATTATAGAAATAGAATATTTCCTCAAATATACAGGAAATATCTATTTTATGTCATTATAGAAATAGAATATTTCCTCACATATACAGGAAATATCTATTTTATGTCATTATAGAAATAGAATATTTCCTCAAATATACAGGAAATATCTATTTTATATTAGCAGAAAAATATTTTTTCCTTATTATAAAATGAAGCCGGGTCGGGTACTCGCACCGATGCGAGCTATCCATACCAATGCGAGCGGTTCGCAACGAAGCGAACGGCATAAATTTAAATAAACGGAAATAAATTTGGGCATAATGTGACATGATGCAAGGTTTAGCAGGAAGATCGGCACACCGATATTATCAAGCAGTTTAATATATTGAGAATGCTAAATGTCTGGGACGTTTTATTATATATGTTGTTAGTACAATGGATATAATGATGAGTAACGTAAATTCAGAATTTGTACAACCCATATTGAAAATAGTTGTGCAATAACAACTATTTCTTAGATTTATGTAAATAACTAGATATGAACCGCAAAGAACATTATTACATTAATTTTTGTATGTACGTATAAGCATGTAGGAGTGAATCTACATTCTGGTTTAATGTACAGTCGTAGAAAGGTGTCACAAGATTGTATACAATGTTGAAATTTAACGTTACACCTCGTTAAATAGTTTTTGAAAAAATGTGTATATAAATATTTTATAATATTGGTGATTTGATTTGTAACAGAGTTCTGCAAAAGTTGTTTGTATACGACATACGAGATTATTCGTTCTGGTGGTTGTTCTAGGTGGCATCGGGTTCGTTGCTACGTGGATACCAGCAAACACCAGTAGTGCCGACATACAATGTAATATGTATTGTACAAAATACAAGGGATATCTCTAATTCACTCTCACTCACAGTCAATGTATCTCACTCTACCTTACTACCGTGACTCACTCTTTCGATGAGAATAACATTAATCATATACATTTTTCGAATCGGTCAAATAGGCACTATTGAAATTGGGTCATTCCATGGTCTTTAGTGATCTGCCAACGAATGTAAAAGGATTTTTCGATTTCTTAAAAATTATTGATTTTATAAATCGATGGTAATGAGTTTTTAAGAGTGTTATAAAGAGTTGCAAATAAAAATGGTGTCGATTGTAAAAAGTGGATTTTCCAATAACAGGCAATAACAGGCAATAATGAAGGGTGCATACAAAATGCTGTGCCGGTTTGATGACCGGCAAAGTAAAAATTTCGGTCTAATTGGAGCTAGCGTAAAAATGAGCTGCTTCGAAGATTAAATTACTTTATAACCGTCAACCGACGAAAACACCCAGGGAAACAACCAGTAACCACGTGCTTTAAGGAACTTCTTCAAACTAAATCATAGTAGCGCATCTCCTGCTCGAAAATATAACAACAGATACCATTTCTATGAAAAATTCCTGCGTGGTTAAAGACTATAGCCGGGTTTGGGGGTCAAATTCGCCCCCGGCCTCTTTCTGCCAAGTTTCAGCCCGATATCTCATCCGTAAGGGTAGTTATAGAGGAAAATCGAAAAACCAGTTTTCGGCCCATTTTCCCCATTTAATGACAATTAAAAATTCTGAAAAAGATCTGACACATTTCGAATACCAAGCCACATATTATGTATTGTTTTCAGATTTTTCCGTTGCAAATTCTGGTTATAAGACTTGAAAAAACATGAAAAACATCGAAAAAATGCATATTTCATATAGAAGACGAAAAATCACACTTACAATTTTAATTTAACAATAAGATATCAACATAAGTAATACTCCCAATTATTTCAAATTCCTGAGAGAGGGACGTCATAGTTGAAAAAAATAAAAACCAATTTTTCGGCGTTTTTCCCGTGAAAAATTAAGTTAGACCTATCTTTTCTGAGTTTTAAGAGTATATTATGTAATATTAAACATTCCTAAAGTCTGGAAAAAAATTATTCCGACTTGAAGACTTGACGAAAATTATAATTAGCACAGTATATTCCAATACAGTATTTCATCGATAATTGTTCACAACACGGGTCTGCGGAGGGACAATTATGCGGGAGGTGTATCATTGTTTGAGGTTCGCCGAACGTAAAGAAGGACAGCCGAGCTCGAGAGGCCTCGGTCACCGAGAAATGTAAACATACCTAATCCGAATTTCCAACCTCTTTATTAATCATTATTTTTTTATGGGGCTTCGATGACCAAACTTGTGGCATTTTTCTAATAAGAATGATACCAAATATGATATAATTTCGATGATATTTACTTGTGTAATCGACGATTAAAGTTTCGGGCGCGAGGAACGATAGCGTATGAGAAAGAAAGAGACGCGGAGAGTCGCAGTCGGCGGCACAATTCAAAGGCTCGCGCGTCCTGACAATGTATTACCAGGGAATAACTTTTTTGTTATTATTTATTTCTTTATGAGACTTTTTCTAATAGATTTGTGACATTGTTCTGATTAAAATGATACCAAACACGATATAATTCGGATCATATACAGGTGTATGGTCATTATGTATAGGTCAGGTACATGACATCGGTGAGGCAACAGTAATGCAATGACGACACTTTTTCATTTTTAATTAATCTTTCAGGAGACTTTTACCATCATATTTGTAATATTTCTCTGATCAAAATTTTTCTGATTACACATACATATCTATTTTTTTAATTAAAGATGGAGTAAGTTTTGGTGACAGACAAAGAGAGTAAATAGTAAAAAAAGGGACACTACAAGTCGCATCGTCTCGTTGAAAATATATTGGATAATACGAACAATTGCAAAAGATGTCCGGTCCCATAAATTCACCGTACAACAGTTGTCGACCTTTCGTTGCAAAGTGCATCTACGTGCCTAAATCCAAAATGTAAATCCGTGACCGTAAAACCTCGACATTGGTTTTTCCGGATTTTGTTAGGTTTTCTCTTCTCTGCATTCTTACTATGTATGATCGACCAATTCACAGAAGAGGTTCTGCCTGTTTTCAAAGTCGCGAAATGTCCCAGTCAGGAGACTGTGTCTTTAATGTCTTTATCATTTAATTTCTTTGTCTGTCACCAAAACTTACTCCATCTTCAATTAAAAAAATAGATATGTATGTATAATTAGAAAAATTTTGATCAGAGAAATATTACAAATATGATGGTAAAAGTCTCCTGAAAAGACGAGCGAGCCACCCTAACTGGCGGTAACTAGCAATTGTAGTGGGTCGTAACTAGGAATTCGAAAAGGGCATGGCCCAAAATCCACTTGATGCCAATAGGCTAATAGTCTACCAACCTATTACAGTCCACTTATACATTCATACATTTCGACAGGATGTTGGAATTTATTCACGAAACAAATTGACAAAAATAATCTTCTGTATTTAGTAGGCACATTCGATCGATTGATTTGCGAACGCCAATACAAATAATTGATACATTGTATCTGTGCTGCCCGCGTTATGGGACCCTCGATTCTCGGTCGATCGTTTACTTTTTCCAGAACGGTCACTCTAGAATATTTCGTTAAAGAGTAAAGACGTGCCTCAGAACGTGTCTTCGAACCTATTATTTAGAATAAATTCTATTTTATATTGAAAGTGTGTTTGGTGAAGTTTTTTCCAACTTTTCCAACTTTTCCAACTTTTCCAACTTTTCTAACATTTATAACTTTTCTAACTTTTCTAACATTTCTAACTTGTCTAACTAATTTACTAACTTTTCTACTTTTTACTGACTATTTCCCTACTTTCCTTTTGCTTTGGCCGGAGTGTTCGCGGATTTGGGGGTGTTTTTTGCAGTTTGTACACAGGCTGCAGCAGTAGTCGGGTACGAGGACATCAGCTGTTCAACTTTCCGAAGATATATATATATATATATATATATATATATATATATATATATATATATTGAAGGAGTTTATTAATCAGAATACAAATCAAATATCGTATAACTATTAATGAAATTAATAGGACTGCTTTTCAAAACGCTCCGATCAGAACTATTGTTTTTTCGGTAACACGGTAACGGCGCGTCGTCAATTTAATATCGATTATTCTGCACAGCTGACAGTATTTACTTCGTACAGTCACATTCACACCGTTATTCCCTACAATTTATATATATATATATATATATATATTATAAATTGCTAATTTGTACATATACTGTTATTGTTCGATTCGAAAATAAAATCGCGTCTTAATTTTAAATTATCATGTTTACCTTTACTAGCGTAATATATCGGTTTAAAATTGTAAGTCTCTAAATGCAATAAAAATTATATTGTACCGCGTACAATAAATTAAAAGTGCCTGCACGCTCTGTCGCGGGCTTTCTGTCGTGCGCTAGATGACTACACGCACACGACACACGAGCACGAGCCGCGCCATGAGCTCACGCACACTGTGACAGTTCAGTTATATAGGTGGTGTTCGAACAACATTGTATCGCGGGATATAGAAAGTAGGGCTGTGCGGGTATCCGACAAATGCGAGCCGAGCTAAGCTCGACCCGCATGTTCGGGCCGGATCGAAAACTCGCACGAAGCGAGCTATCCGAAACGATGCGGGTATCCGAAACGGTCCGAGATATCCGAAGCGGCTCGCAACGAACGAAGGCACCGCAGCGAACGTTCGCATGAAAAGATGGACTCGAAATAAATTCGGGCGTAATGTGACATGATGCGAGGTATAGCAGGAAGATCGGCACACCGATATTGTCAAGCATTTTAATATATTGAAAATGCTAAATATCTGGGATGTTCCATTATAAGTAACGTATAATAGTACAATAGTTGTTCAATAACAACTATTTCCTAAATTACGTGGTTTATTTCAATGAGAAGTAGAAGGTTGTATGAAAACGCCAGAAGAAATCGACTGACCATAAAAAACCGTAGGCATTGACAAATGTAAATGTAAAAAAATCTTTAAAACGTTAATAGCGCATCCAAAAAAGCGTACTGTGCAAAATTTTAATTCTATATCTCGATCGGAAGGTTAATTATGAGGTAAAAATGAAAAATCAGTTTTTAGCCTGTTTTTCCCAGTTAACGATGTTTAGAAATTTCGAGAAAAATCTGGGAAAAATCTGAGACATGCCAAGCACCCGAATACATACTCTGCAATTCGTTTAGATTTTAAAAATGAAAATCCTGCTTGTAAAACATCAAAAACCTTAAAAGAATAGAAGTTCTAGAATGACAAACTTTATATTTTTACAGTACTGATATATTATTATAAGTATCGTTTGTGAATTTTTTCAGATTTTTAAATTCGCGGCGCCGTTGTTAAAAAAGTAAAAACCGATCTTTTCGAAATTTTTTCCGTGAAAAACTAAGCTAACTTTCAAGTTGTTACATTTTATTTATTCTGTAAGCCTATTGGACACTGATAAACCTTGAACATTTCATAGAAATAATTAATAAATGAAATTAACTTGTTTACTATTCTACTTCGTTAACGCATAAACATTTGAAAATATTAACTCTGTTCCCAACAGATCGGGTGGGTCAGCGTGTTAGGCGCTCGACTGTGGACATTCTTGTGCAAGGTTCGCGCATAACTTTACATTTTTTTATTTAATCAATTCCTTTCTTTTCCACTTAAAAGGCGAGGTACAGAAAGCAAAAGTCTCAAAGGAATTTAATAACAATGGAGCAATTACTACAACTTCAATTAATTTCTTTTCTCTATAACAGATTACTTACAACTTAAAGATACGTACAGATTTACCGCAGAAAATGTTGAATACTAACAGAATTAAGCGAATGCATAACTAAAAATTGATGAAATAACAATTGCTCCAATATTATTTTTTGACGTCATGTGCCTTAAAATATTTTTTTAAGTATGTAAATACTGGTTCTAAAAGAATTCTGCAAAAATACCATGGGTTATTACATAGTTAAAAAAAAGGAATTGTTCAAATAAAAGAAAAGTAGACTTATGCTGGGGGCGAACCTAGTATAATAAAGTTTACAGTCGAGCGCCTAACGCGCTGATCCAACCGATCTGTTGGAAACCTGGTGAATATTTTCAGATGTTATGCGCTGACGTACTAGAATTAACTAGAATACTAATCAAGTTAATTGCATTTTTTAATTATTTCTATCCAATAGGCTTACAGAATAGATAAAATGTAACAATTTGAAGGTAAGCTTCGTTTTTCACGGAAAAAACGTGGAAAAATCGGTTTTTATTTTTTTTAACAACGGAACCGCGAACTTTATTAATGTTATTCTTATCGAAAGAGTAAGTCACGGTAGTAAGATAGAGTGAGATACATTAGTGTGAGTATGAGTGAATTAGAGATATCCCTTGCATTTCGTATAATACATATTACATTGTACGTCGACACTACTGGTGTTTGCTGTGCAACGAACTCGATGCCCGCGACGCAGACATCTAAAATTCGTTAATCCTGCAGAACGAATAATCTCGTATACGAACAACTTTTGCCGAACTCTGTTACAAATAAAATCATCAATATTATACATTTATATACACATTTTTTTCAAAAACTATTTAACGATGTGTAACGTTAAATTTCAACATATATACAATTTTTCGACACCTTTTTACTACTGTACACTAAACCAGAATGTAGATTCACCCCTACATGTTTGTACGTACATACAAAAATTAATGTAACAACGTTCTTTGTAGTTCATATTAGGGCTCTTAATTTCCTTTGAAGGTCAAAGATTTCGAAGCTTCGAAGCTTCGAACCTTCGAACCTTCGAAACTTCGAAACTTCGAACCTACGATTCGTTTCCAGTTAACGGGTAAAAGAAATAAATTTTCATAATTTGTTTCTATATTCACTATCTGAATTATTTCAATAATTTATTGTTAAGATAATATATTTATAATGTTAAATTATATTAAAATAATTGTTTAAATAAATAAATTTTATAATTTGTTTCTATATTCATTATTTGAATTGTTATTTCAACTATTTATTGTTAAAATAATTGATTAAATAAATAAAATTTTACAATTTGTTTCTATATTCATTATTTGAATTATTTCAATAATTTATTGTTCAAATAATTGATTAGACAATTTACACGTATTTACATAATTAATATAGGATCAAATTTCTATAGAGTACAAAAATTTATAATCTACAGAAATTTTTATAATCTATAGAAATGTGTTTCTACATTCATTATGTAAATACTTATACATTCTTTAAATAATTATTTTAACAATGAATTATTGAAATAATTCACATAATGTATATAGAAACAAAATATGAAAATTTATTCATTTAAACAATTATTTTAACAATGTGCTATCGAAAGGATAATTCAACTTATGAAAATATTATCTTAACAATAAATTATTGAAATAATTTAAATAGTAAATATAGAAACAAATTATAAAAATTTATTTCTTTTGTCCGTTAATTGGAAACGAATCGAAGGTTCGAAGTTTCGAAACTTCGATTTTCATCACCTTCAAAGTTCCCTTCGTTCGTTCGAATCCTTCGAAGCTTCGACGAGTCGAAGCTTCGGAAAAGTAACAGCCCTAGTTCATATCTAGTTATTTATATAAATCTAAGAAATAGTTGTTATTGCACAACTATTTTCAATATGGGTTATACAAATTCTGAATTTACGTTACTCAACATTATATCCATTTTACTACCAAAATATATAATAAAACATCCCAGACATTTAACATTCTCAATATATTAAAATACTTGATAATATCGGTGTGCCGATCTTCCTGCTATACCTCGCATCATGTCACATTACGAATTTATTTCGAGTCCATCTTTTCATGCGAACGTTCGCTGCGGTGCCTTCGTTCGTTGCGAGCCGCTTCGGATATCTCGAACCGTTTCGGATATCCGCATCGTTTCGGATAGCTCGCTTCGTGCGAGTGAGATGGAGTGAGGGAGAGAGAGAGAGAGAGAGAGAAATTCTCATTGCACAAAATTATTTATTAATTTTTTATAAAATGTATCTTTTGCAACTTCTAATAACGTCTAATAAATGATTTTTTTATTCTCGAATGTGACTGTTTTGATTTTAGTTTAATATTGTATCCCATATTTTTTCCTCTTCCAAATTGAGAACGTAATTTAATAATCTTAAAAATCCTAATAAAGTGTATAGCTTCCATTGCACCGTATGCATTATCTTTTTCTGTCAAAATAGAGTAAAAATAATGTTCGAAATATTTAGTTAAATAAATAAGTTAATAATTCCATAATGTGTTATCTGTTTCAATTATTTCTTTTATCTTACTTCATGTCATTAGAATCACTCATACTTATACGACTGCGTTATACTGCGTTAAAAAATAAAAACATTTTCCTTTCTGCACAAGTTAAAATATTGTTCGTAATTTTTTAGTTAAATAAAGTTAATAATTCCATAATGTGTTCTCTGTTTCAATTATTTCTTTTATCTTACCCAATTAAACAATTCTTGTCTTATATTAGATCTCATGTCATTAGAATCACTTGTACTTATATGACTGCGTTATACTGCGATAAAAAATAAAAACATTTTCCTTTCTTCACGAATGTAATGTGTAATTGAACGGATTGTAATCCATGATAATGTCGCACGAAGTAGTTAGCTTTAGTTGGTTAAAGCTGGTTGAAGCTAGTTCTGCTTGAAGCTCACAGATGCTGAAAAATGAACCAGGATATGTTGCATGCTAAACGCAGACCTCGGTTCTGTTCCGAGCTAAACGTGGACCTCGGGTTCTAGTCCGTGCTAAACGTGGACCTCGGTTGTTCGGAAGAAGTGGTGGCAAGAAAACACGAGCGTGGGGACTCTCTGCTCCTCTCTGATACTACAATATGCCAGAATATACTAGAATGTACCATAATATACTAGAACAAACTGGAATATACTAGAAAATACTAGAATATACTATAATATACTAGGATATACTAGAACATACGAGAATATACTACAATATACTTGTGGAATATGGTAGAATATACTGGAATATAGTAGAATATACTAGAATATACTAGAATATACCAGAATATACTAGAATATACTAGAATATACTAGAATATACTAGAATATACCAGAATATACTAGAATATACTAGAATATACTGGAATATGGTGGAATATACTAGAATATACTAGAATATAGTAGAATATACAAGAATATACTAGATTGTACAAGAATATACTAGATTGTGCACAAATACACCAGAATATACAAGAATATACTAGAATATATAAGAATATACTAGAATATACAAGAATATACTGGAATATACTAGAATAAACTAGAATATAATAGAATATACTACAATATACTAGAATATACCAGAATATACTGGAATATACTAGAATATACTAGAATATACTGGAATATGGTAGAATATACTAGAATATACCAGAATATACTAGAATATAGTAGAATATACTAGAATAAACTACAATATTCTAGAATATACCAGAACATACTAGCATATACTACAATATACTAGAATATACGAGAATATACTAGAATATACTAGAATATACTAGAATATACTAGAATATACTAGAATATACTGGACTATACTAGAATATACTAGAATATACCAGAATATACTACAATATACTAGAATATACGAGAATATACTAGAATATACTAGAATATACTGGACTATACTAGAATATACTAGAATATACCAGAATATACTACAATATACTAGAATATACTAGACTATACTAGAATATACTAGGATATACTACAATATACGAGAATATACTACAATATGCCAGAATACAATAGTATATACCAGAGTGTACAAGAATACAGTAGAATATACTAGAGTATACTGGAATATACGAGAATATACTACAATATACTAGAATATACTAGAATATACTAGAATATACGAGAATATAATACGAGAATATACCAGAATATACTGGAATATACCAGAATATACTGGAATATACTGGAATATACCAGAATATACTAGAATATACTAGAATATACTAGAATATACTATGATATACTAGAATATACGAGAATATACTACAATATACTACAATATACTAGAATACACCGGAATATACTAGAATATACTAGAATATACTAGAATATATAAGAATATACTAGAATATACTGGAATATACTAGAATAAACTAGAAAATACTATAATATACAAGAATATAGTTGAATATACTATAACATACCAGAATATACTACAATATACCAGAATATACTAGAATATACCAGAATATACTACAATATACTAGAATATACTAGAATATACTGGAATATGGTAGAATATACTAGAATATACCAGAATATACTAGAATATAGTAGAATATACTAGAATAAACAACAATATTCTAGAATATACCAGAATATACTAGCATATACTACAATATACTAGAATCCACGAGAATATACTAGAATATACTAGAATATACTGGACTATACTAGAATATACTAGAATATACGAGAATATACAAGAATATACTAGAATATACCACAATATACTACAATATGCCAGAATATACTAGAATGTACCATAATATACTAGAACATACTAGAATATACTAGAAAATACTAGAATATACTATAATATACTAGGATATACTAGAACATACGAGAATATACTACAATATACTAGAATATACTAGAATATACTAGAATATACTAGAATATAATACAATATACTAGAATATACTAGAATATCCTAGAATATACAAGAATATACTAGAATATACTAGAATATTGTGGAATATGGTAGAATATACTGGAATATAGTAGAATATACTAGAATATACTAGAATATACCAGAATATACTAGAATAAACTATAATATACGACAATATACTACAATATACTAGAATATACTAGAATATAATACATTATACTAGAATATTCTAGAATATACAAGAATATACTAGAATATACTAGATTGCACTTGATTGTACAAGAATATAGTAGAATATTCTATAACATACCTGAATATTCTATAACATACCAGAATATACTAGAATATATAAGAATATACTAGAATATACTGGAATATACTAGAATAAACTAGAAAATACTAGAATATACAAGAATATAGTTGAATATACTATAACATACCAGAATATACTAGAATATACCAGAATATACTAGAATATACCAGAATATACTACAATATACTAGAATATACTAGACTATACTAGAATATACTACGATATACTACAATATACGAGAATATACTACAATATACTACAATATACTAGAATACACCGGAATATACTAGAATATACTAGAATATACTAGAATATATAAGAATATACTAGAATATACTGGAATATACTAGAATAAACTAGAAAATACTATAATATACAAGAATATAGTTGAATATACTATAACATACCAGAATATACTACAATATACCAGAATATACAAGAATATACCAGAATATACTACAATATACTAGAATATACTAGAATATACTGGAATATGGTAGAATATACTAGAATATACCAGAATATACTAGAATATAGTAGAATGTACTAGAATAAACAACAATATTCTAGAATATACCAGAATATACTAGCATATACTACAATATACTAGAATCCACGAGAATATACTAGAATATACTAGAATATACTGGACTATACTAGAATATACTAGAATATACGAGAATATACAAGAATATACTAGAATATACGTCAATATACTACAATATGCCAGAATATACTAGAATGTACCATAATATACTAGAACAAACTGGAATATACTAGAAAATACTAGAATATACTATAATATACTAGGATATACTAGAACATACGAGAATATACTACAATATACTTGTGGAATATGGTAGAATATACTGGAATATAGTAGAATATACTAGAATATACTAGAATATACCAGAATATACTAGAATATACTAGAATATACTAGAATATACCAGAATATACTAGAATATACTAGAATATACTAGAATATAGTAGAATATACAAGAATATACTAGATTGTACAAGAATATACTAGATTGTGCAACAATACACTACAATATACAAGAATATACTAGAATATATAAGAATATACTAGAATATACTAGAATATACTGGAATATACTAGAATAAACTAGAATATAATAGAATATACTACAATATACTAGAATATACCAGAATATACTGGAATATACTAGAATATACTAGAATATACTAGAATAT
>CAJYYI030000393.1:0-34032 GCA_913789915.3 Sphecodes monilicornis
CGTTGTTCTGTTTGTTGTCGGGCGCGATGTTCGGGTCTGTACGAAGCTTTAGGTTTAAAGAACAATCTGAAGACGACATGTGTAAGATGAAATATTGTATTTTTTATAGTATGCTTCGAATCGGTAATCGTAAACAGCGATAAAACTTTTGGTAAATGGCATTGCTTCGTTTATATATGAGCAAACGCAAAAATGTATAGATGTTATTACAAAATATAAAAAATATTTACATATAACATTCTATACCGTAACAGTGGTTTTAAACATATGTTATCGTCAGATAGTAACAGATCTATGCTTTTAATCACGACGCTTCGAACGAATAATAAACAACAAATTCGGTGGTTATTTACAAAATGTACAAAAGACTTCTTAAAAAATAGATCGTATTTTATCGCTACGACTATTATCTTCTACGTAGAACTACGTGTGCACTATTCTACAAGTTCTTTCTCGTTCGCTCGTTTTCTTCTTCATTGGCAATTCTTCATTTCAACTTTCCAGTTGGATCGGTCGATTCTAGCTCTTCTCTAAAAGCGAGCTGACTTCTTTGCACCGTTTCGTTGCGGCTTCCACCGCACCGATCACAGCTGATCTCAAACCGTGTTCCTCGAGATAGTGGATGCCCGTGATAGTAGAACCTAATTGCAGACAATTGCGGATTGTTAGAGGTAGTTCTGTAAAAATCCTCTATAAATGCATAAAAGTTGTAACGGATAAACGCATAAAATATATCCCCTCCACTTAATAATTTGATCTCGGCTCGGGTATATCGGTGTGAGCCACTACTAATGCGACGCGGAGAGTCGCAGTTGTCGGCACAATCCAAAGACCCGTGCGTCATTACAATGTAACACCAATATTTAATCTTTTTTATTATTACTTATTTTTTTATGAATCTTTCGTCGATATATTCGTGGCATTTTTCTGATTAAAACAAGACCAAACACGACAAAGAAGGCCAGCATATGGGAAAGAAAGAGTCGCGGAGAGTCGCAGTCGCCAACTCAGTTTAAAGGCCAGCACGCGGTCTCGCTTTACACGCGCTGTCCTTCTCTACGTTCGGCTCGGTTTTTGAAGCTCGAAAAATAGCTATCCGTAACGGATAAACGCATAGCTATCCCCCCGAGGTTTATGCGTTTATAGAGGATGTACTGTACAGCTACGTCAGGCATGTCCAGAAGTAGCTCGCTTGGAGGCAAATTCGAGGGAGACGCCTAGTTCTCCCGCCCGCGCGTCTCGCTCCCCGTGGCGGCCGTGGTTCTCGAGCTCCTCAAGCTCGTACCTACCGCTTGCGGTATGTATTGCGTGTGGCGCTTTGGAGCGACTCTCGGGCCCACGGTAAGCACGGGTATGAGGAGTTCGGAGGACTACGCAGGCTAAGTAGGCGTCTCCCTCGAATTTGCCTCTAAGCGAGCTACTTCTGGACATGCCTGAGCTACGTAGTAAATGTATGAAGGGAAAGTAAGTCACTGATTTGTTTCCTAACCAGCAGGGGAAGCTACGTCGTCTTTAAGTTGTCCCGGATGAGTGTTAGTTTCCCGAACCATTGCACCAGCACCGAGGACAGTCTGCGCGGCCAACTTGTAAGCGATAGGCCTCGTTAGGCCCATTTTCACTCCGCCGTCGGCCAAGGCCTCTATCATCATGTACACCTAACGAATAGGAAGACACCACGACTACATTCTCGACCTTCATTCTCTGGTGAGACTATTACAAACTCTGATCAATTACAGTGAAGAGCAAAACTGAATCAGCACCATTTGAAACAGCATAACTTTTTTAAAATTATTACAGATGACTCGAGTGTTCTTGAGAAGTTGGAAGGATTATTTTATTATAAGATGAGTAAAAAAACTTTTGGAAAAATTGCAATTAGTGGGAATCGTGGGAAAAATAGTAAAAGTTGACTTTTACGAGTTTTTTATCAGGGCCTGTATTGAAAATTTAAAAAATTTACAATGTACACTCAAATAAATTATATATATATGCTGAAAATTTCATCGATATCGGTTAATTGGTTTATGAGCTATAAACGATTGAAAGTGGTAATAATTGCAGTTATTAGTCGAAAATCGTGAAAAACTGCAATTGTTACCACTTTAAATCGATTATAACTCATAAACCAATTAACCAATATCGATGGAATTTTCAACATATATATAATTTATTTGAGTGTACATTATCAATTTTTTAAATTTTCAATACAGGTCCTGATAAAAAAGTCGTGAAAGCCAACTTTTACTATTTTTTCCGCGGTTCCGACTAATTGCAATTTTTTCAAAAGATTTTTTATTCATCTTGTAATAAAATAATTCTTCCAACTTCTCAAGAACACTCGAGTCATCTGTACTAATGTTAAAAAAGTTATACTGTTTCAAATGGTGCTGATTCAGTTTTGCTCTTCACTGTATATTAATGTATGCACGTACATAAGCGGGCCCAGAACCAGCTAAAGCGGTGACTGGGTCGATCATATTCTCGGTTACTTCTTCGCAGATACCCACAGAGGAGAACAATTTCTCCGCTATTTCAGCTTCCTTGTCGCCAGCGTGTTTCCCACGCGCGTACACTGTAGCTCCGCAACCAACGAGAGCTGGTGTGTTTGGCATTACCCTTATCACCGGGGTTCCTTCGGGTAAAGCCTGCAATTGATACAAGTATTAGTACGGATTAAGTATATCTCGTTGTAGGCTGACAATGAGAGCAAAACAAAGTGAACCGCTATTTTGCATAAACATCGAACAATCTTTTGAATCGCTATACCTTTTCCAACGATGCTATTGGAACGCCCATGGCGATGGACAGTAACAGTTTGTTGTAGTTTTTCAAATCCGGGAGAACCATCGGTACCACTTGCGGTTTCACCGATAAAATCAAAAGGTCTCCGTGATCGACTACCGGGCCATTTTTAAACACGGTCTCCGAACCGATTTCCTAAAAAGTCGTTGCGATTGTATGACAAATCTTAAAGAAACGACATGTTTTAACAATTTTAATTAGATCATCGGTACAATATCACTGATTTTTCGAACCAAACTGTGCGTATTTTTCCTTATTATTATTCTTTTTTGTCGTAGTTGTCTGTCGAAGGGCATTACTTATCATTTTTACGTTCATGATCGTCCTGACAAGGAAAAAGCTCACACATTTTGGCGTGATCGCGAGAAATGGTTGTCAATCATATCGATCTATAAAATTTAGAACGTGTCATCGAATTCGCGAGAAGTGTTTTGCACGCTGACTTTTCAACGGGCCTTTCAGTGTTTTCATTGTTTCTCGTGTAGCCATAGCCGTTTGCCGATGACCGAGGACCGAGGTGTAACATGCTCGAGGAACGCGGTTCTCCTCGCTCGTCGCTATGCATTCAGCGGTCGATATCGTTGCATCGGTAAAACATAAAAGTTCGAGATAAAGTCAAATCCAGACGAGCAACACGATGCGACGTGGTGCGGTGCGTTGTGGCGCGACGGTTACAATTCATAGACAATTCTTCGTCGTTGAGCAAAGATAAGGAAAAATACCTGAGGACGGAATGGAAAGTTTTCTAGACGCGATAATAATCAAGAAAACATAATCTGATCGAGTTTGTCGGCACGAGCAATGCGATTGAAAATTTGTGAGCGTGAGCATGGCGTGGTGAGACAGTTAAACGGACGACTGTAGTAAAAACAGATTTCGGCATCGATTTCGTAATCAGATACAATATCACAGGAATCGCGGATCGTGACTGTCGCCGATTAACGATCCGCTGATTGTACGCATCATTGACTAGCCAATTATATCTTAATCGAAATCGAAATCGAAATCGAAATCGAAATCGAAATCGAAATCGAAATCGAAATCGAAATCGAACTCGAACTCGAACTCGAACTCGAACTCGAACTCGAACTCGAACTCGAACTCGAACTCGAACTCGAACTCGAACTCGAACTCGAACTCGAACTCGAACTCGAACTCGAACTCGAACTCGAACTCGAACTCGAACTCGAACTCGAACTCGAACTCGAACTCGAACTCGAACTCGAACTCGAACTCGAACTCGAACTCGAACTCGAACTCGAACTCGAACTCGAACTCGAACTCGAACTCGAACTCGAACTCGAACTCGAACTCGAACTCGAACTCGAACTCGAACTCGAACTCGAACTCGAACTCGAACTCGAACTCGAACTCGAACTCGAACTCGAACTCGAACTCGAACTCGAACTCGAACTCGAACTCGAACTCGAACTCGAACTCGAACCCGAACTCGAACTCGAACTCGAACTCGAACCCGAACCCGAACCCGAAATCGAAATCGAACCCGAACCCGAAATCGAAATTGTCGCGAGCGTCGCACTGACTACGCGACACGCTTATTAACGATTGAGCAACTGTATACCGGTGTTTATCAAGCAAACAAAAAAATATTTGTTGTTTTGATGTTTTTCGTGGTAAACGGTAGTCGGCGCACACCGATAACGCCGACCGTTCGTTGGTTATCTTTTATCGTGTTTGTCTTGCGTGTCCGAGGAATGCAACGGTGACAAATGTATATTGGCCAATCAAGGGGGGAAGGCAGGGAAATTTTTATTCTTTCCACGATTGCGAAACCGACTTACCTTGAACGCCTCTATACTGGCCACATCGTTTGGTAGGCAGCTAGCCAGTATCATGTCGCTCTTGCTCAGCCCTGCGAAATACCGTGTTTGCGTTAACAGATTAACAATTTAAGGATCGGCCCGATATACATACATACAGCAGTAAAGAGATTGACGCGCTACGCATGTAATAAGTACATATATTCGAGAAATTGACTTTTTCACATAAAACGCGAATTTATCTTCCACGAGACTATCCCGACTAGAGAACGGGACGATCGAACGATTGGTCTAATTGTTGCATCTCGAGTCGCTGTTTCTCAGCCTTGTATTCGCTCTGGCAAATGACATTTTCTACGCTCGCGATATATTCGATATTCTACGGTGAAAATAATCTGTTCGTAGATCCGACGGCAAAGAAAAACTTGGTATAGTCTGTACGCGGGTGAAATGCCATTTATCGAGTAGAAGATTGCTCGGTATCGTTAATTGGGGGTAATTAGGATCTATTATTGTTTTTACCAGTACGAATGAAACCCTTGGCAAGCGCCTGTGCCATCTTGCCGCCTCCAAGGAACCCGATCCTCAGCATCTTTGTGTCAATGTTCAACGATATCCTTTTCCTCTTTTCCTGGCCGTCCGCGAGAAGCTGGTCGCTCACTGCGCAGAGGAACATCAGTCGCGTTAGAGTATTTGTTGTCGGGAAAATATATCGACGAACTGACTAGTTAGAGACGAATATGAAGATGAAAATGTAAATATTCAAGCTCGACACAATTTTCGTTACACTGGATCGACTAGCAACCCTTACCGTACGGTCACCTAATCGCGAAACCGTTTAGAATTTCTACTCGTATAGAAGCCCCTTGAACGGGAGTTGTTAAACTACGATTCTGATCGAAATGATTGGTATCGGACGATTGTACGAGAGCGTCGATTGCAACGTACTCGACTGCACTGGTTACTTACAACGATGTCGTGCAACGAATTAAGCTATACGAGACACGGTCTCGATACGTAACAGATCGTGTCCCTTCGACGGAAAAGCCGCGACGAACACAGAAACGGCGAAGCTAAAGACTAAGTGTGTTTCTAATCTGAGCGGAATGAGCTTCTAATCTGCACAGTGCAAAGGGGAACTCGGTGACCGGCAGCGGCCGGTGGTTCGATCGCGATATTCTCATACAATTAGCCGCGTTCAACTTCTCGGGTTCGACAGGCCATCTCCTTCGCCGGAACTTTAGATTATTCCGCTCGTAACTCGACTCGTTTTCTTCTTCGTTTTTTCTGTTTTCATTTGATGTACTGTAATCGTGCAGGAGATAAATCGTTCGCTCGCGTCCCATCCATACGTTTCGTCGTTGCGAGCGTGTCGGATGAGCATCGACGGTCAACGACGAGCGCGCGCGCGCGCACACACGCTCGCAAAACTACAAACGAACTGCGTTTATTATGACTTTACGATTTCTCGCGGGCATACCGCGGTGCCAATTGTTCGAACGTTTCAGTCGCTGTTATGAAAGGAACGCGGTCGTAATTCATCGTAGCCTGGTCTGCAACCGAAGAAAAACATCGTCGAACGACGTTCGAGCGAGGTGGATAGAATCGCGCGATTATTATATAATGTAATTGACGTATTCGTACGCGGAGATGGACACGGGTCAGATGGGTGTATTTACACCAGAGCCATTGCTCGGGTCGTTCGAGGCCGAGAAATTTCCCCTCAGCGGAAACTGCCGAATTAAGAGCGTCGCCCGATCACGCTTCCTCCGCTTCGTCTCGGAACAATATCGAGCGGCGTGATCGTTTCGTGCTTCGTTTCGTATCTCGTCCAAAAGCGACGAGACAAGCGATCCGTGCTACCCGTCATCTTTATAATACCGTTCACAGTTCGGCCGGTTCACAGGGCCGACATTCGACTTGATTACGACGCAACGGCGGCGCGACGCGATATCGATTGATGCACGAATGTCACGGATGTCCACGGACTGTGCATTAGCCTGCGGGGGCATGGCAAAAGACGGAAGGGAGATCAACTTGTCGGCCATCTTGGTAGGCTAAATCGGTGGTGCGCTCTATAGGGAACTTTAAATACTAATGTAACCCACGCCACGGACGAGAGCAATGTAATTTATAAATTAATAAGATTACAAAGTCGAGGTGGTCTTGCCTACCCATCTTCAGATTTGGTAACAATTTGTAGGAGGGCAGAGAAAGTTGTTAGGATTTAGATACACGTAATTTATTTATAAATTTACTAGATCATTGCAATGATCAAAATGCACTTTACGATCATAGGACACATCTTATAAAGTCTATAATTAATAGTTATGTTAAGGTTAGATATAATTATATATCTAAACAAAAAAATAATGTGGCCGGTAGTAAAAGAACCCATTATAATAAATTAATATTGTTTTCTGGCCATTAAATTGTAGTGTAGTATAGAGTAACGTGAGGTGGTGGGGTGCCTTGAGGCATTAATATTGGGGGCCGAATGTGCAATGATTTGTTTATTTTTACTGTTTACTTATTTTATTTTTATTTTTCAGAAAAGACTGAGTCGAGTGTGCAATGATTTGTTTATTTTTACTGTTTACTAATTTTATTTTTATTTTTCAGAAAAGACTGAGTCGAGTGTGCAATGATATGTTTATTTTTCATAAACATATTTATGATTTGTTTATATTTATTTTTTATAAACTTTTATCTAATAATACAATGTAATTTTTGTTTTGTGAATACTGGAAAGGTTTTGGCAGTTTTCCTTATCCTAGCAACAAATGTTGGTATTCTTTAATTGTTTCTGCCAAATCAAATATTTTATTGTTTTATTATATATTTTGCTTAGTTATTGTAGCACTCCTTCCCTTTCCCTAAATATATATTAAATTTTAATATTCCATATGTATATACAGATATATATATATATATATATATATATATATATATATACATATCAAATTTTAAAATTTATCGAGAATCTTGATTTACTGAGTCCGAAATTACCATGCATGCGCGAGAAATCTTGTACTTTTGTAACATCACTGATTGATGTCGGGTTTCAGATTGACTACAAAATATATCGTGTTGTTATTGATTCTTTATACATTCCTTATAAAAGCACTGATAATTTTTCAAAACACATCCTTTACGATAACAAATACTTAAATAGAAACAAATTTATTACGCAAGTCACAAGTGACTTTCTTAGAATATACGCTATTCAATTGTACATTTTAAATGTTCCCGCTCATAGATGGCAACACTTGTTTGTCCTACAAACATGGCCGCAGTCTACCTTCCCTCCCCGCTAATGGCACGCCCCCTCTCATCCATAAGTCTACTTTACGCTCAGTCCTGCGGATGTCACGGGCGCCATGGATGCACAAGCTTGGCGCAGCGCAGCGTCTCGTCTCATCTCGTCTCGTCTTTTTCTTATCGTATTCCCGTAGAGACATTTCAAACGATAACATATTTTCTACACAGGTACACGATATCGTTATTTTCGATAATAGCAGCAATACAGACCAATTACTTTTATAAATCGCTATAAGCGTCAACTCGATTTGTGAAAATATGCTATCTTCTGTAGCTCGTAATCCTGCGGTTTCGTGGTTCTTTCGTGCCTCACAGTCCCCTCTACTCTCATATTCAAATTGTTTCGCGATTTTTCCAAAGTCAGAGTCATCCCTAGATCACCGAAATGTAAGTGGATCTTGTTGGACCGATTCGATCTATACGCGACCGATATATTTCTCATTTACGGTATCGCGATATTGGCTTCGATACATACGTGATTCCTCGGAGATGCGTAATCGTATCTACTATAGTACAACTTTAATTATTTATGTAAGTTAATTAAAACCGAGGGGTGGATAACGCGATATGTTTAAATGAAATTAATGTGGGCGTAATACCAAGAGTCTTTATTCAAAGCAACTGTACAAGACGACAGTCAGAACAAGAATGTCCTGCTGTCCCAAAAATCCTAAGCCGTGAGAACGCCTTCGACAGTATGCCTCTTTGTTTATGACACCCCCAACCTAAAGGACTTTCCCTTAGGGGGGGACAACGCACTGACAAGAGCCACATGGCCTGCCTCGACCATTTGCTTATTTTCGACTTTTCTAACATTTACGTTCCGTTTGCGCTCGTGTTTCTATTTATGTTATTATGCATCTAACAATATAAACGAACGCGAAGATTACAGAACGTAGACGGTGTCACGTGCGAATGGTCCATAAAATTGATTAAACGGAATCACGTTTCGGTTTGTTATCGCGAGTCGCATGATAACATCGCGATTCAGATTGAACGGTGGCAATATTTGTGGTTCGGTTACTCACCGTTCCGAGCGTTCAACCGTCGCCGGACGCGTCTGCTTAATTTCAGAAATTCCATAGTCTTCAGGCCCGTGGTCATCTTGTTTGGTTTTTTCCTTCGTCTTGCTCGAGATTCGTAAACGATCGATGGATGTAAACAACGGTTGTAGGTACAACCAGCGACTCACAATCAACAATCTACAACCTGCAGCATAGGTATATAACCTGTCGCACAAAATCGAAACAGAAATGTGTAGTTTTGCATATGATATGACATCGAATCGAATTTATTAACACTTTTACCGACCGGTAGCGGTTCAACATCCTATACAGGGTGCGGCGCCAATTAGTCCCCACGTTTTATCAGCCCGTTCGGATGGTCGGACAGAAAAATGTTTCCTACCAATGTTAATCAGTATTTAACCGACAAGAAATTGCAATTTTTTAAACTTAAAAAAAATCGATTTTCAACAAAAAAATCAAGGTCGCTGTCATATCTTTTAATGGAACTGGGTATTTTTAACTTCATAATACTGTAGGCAACGTCGAAACGAATTCAACGACCTGCTATACGATGACTTTCAGATGACCTTGAAAGATAATATCGCCATGAATCGATTGCCAGAATATTTGGTACACTTCTCACCGGCCACTCAGCCGCAGATCTTCCCTGGCACCGGCTCTATGAGCGTTGGGGAGAAAACGCCGATTAATCGGCTACCGGTCGGTGAGTGTTGGGGACAAAAAGCCGATTAATCGGCTACCGGTCGGTAAAGTGTTAATTACAGTAAATCCTCTATAAACGCATAAACCTCGGGGGGATAGCTATGCGTTTATCCGTTACGGGTAGCTGTTTTTCGAGCTTCAAAGGCTGAGCCGAACGTAGAGAAGGACAGCGCGTGTAAAGGCGACTGCGACTCTCCGCGTCTCTTTCTTCCCCATACGCTGTCCTTCTTTGCGCCCGAAACGTTCATAGCCATTTAAACCACTAAATACCTCAACAGTATTTACACATTTGAAATCATGTCGTGTTCGGTCTTGTTTTAATCAGAAAAATGCCACGCGTATATCGATGAAAGATTCATAAAAAAATAAGTAATAATAAAAAAGATTAAGTATTGGTGTTACACTGCGATGACGCACGGGCCTTTGGATTGTGCCGACAACTGCGACTCTCCGCGCCGCATTAGTAGTAGCTCACACCGATATACCCGAGCCGAGATCAAATTACTAAGTGGAGGGGATATATTTTATGCTTTTATAGAGGATTTACTGTATTCGATCGTTCGTCGTTGGTTCCAAGAGTAGAAACCCCTTGTGTACCAACGACCGAGGATTCAAATTAAGGTATAGAAAAAGAAAACTGTAACTCTGTTGTCATTTTATTTGCGCTTTGCCGAACAACAGATGCCGAGTTGTAGTTATAACGTACATAGAATTGCCGGATAACGCGAACAGCACGCGGTCTGTATAATAAAGAAATTAGATTAGATAATCGTGGTTGATCCGCATTTATACAATCAACCTACGATCAAATTAAATTTGGTATCGTTAAATTATTTGTTATCTTGCTGTTCATCCTAAGCGTTTGCAATCGATTCAGAAGTTACGCGGTACACGTGAAATACGATTCAAAATTAACACGCGTTACAGTTTTCTCCTAATTGTTATTTCCACTCATAGGAACGATCGCATGGAACTCTGTAAAGACAGAAATGATTCACCGTCGTTTATCGATGTAGTTCTCTTACTTCGAATTCGTTGAATTTTCTCCAATAAAAGGACGATAACAAACGAGGACCCAACTACGTCAACGAACGTTTTGCAACCGCAATAGAGTCGAAAAAATAAAACTACGTAAACGGGTAAAAATGAAAGAGCCAAAGAACCCATGTTTAATCGCCCTGTATCAGCATCGATTCGCTTAAATATCCGCAATACCATTTGGATAAATACGACACAAGTACTTAGTTACGCGGTAATGCGGTTATGCAGGCACTCACCAAATTTACATAGTGCACCGCGCACTGGAGAAATTTCGTATCCTGGTGTCTCTCGGGTGACTGATGCAACTCTGACACTGATGTCACGCGGCGCCTAAATAGCTGCAGCTATTGTTTCTCTCCGGATCCTGTACACCGATTAGTAGGCAACGTTTTTTTGGACAAGGCTTATATACCGACGCCTCGCATTGCGTCGTCCTGAACTGAAATGCGGCTGACAAATTACCGTTCATCAAAGACACACGGAAAACTACCTATTCGGCGCCGGCCAATCGCAATCCAAACACAATTGTGTCACCCCCTTATCTGATACAGAGTCTTTTCGCCGACTACATATAGGGTATAGTATAGGTATAGGATCTCGAACGATCGACGCGACGCTCGATGCTCGAGCCAGAGGGGACTGCGTGTGTAAACACAGTCACTCCCATTAATATTCGTACACTCTTAAAAAGACGATAACTTGTTCAATATTGGACCATACGACTTGGACTTTTTTGAGAAGATAGAATAATTAGCTTACTACATGACGTGAAAAAGAAATTTTAAAACAATTGCAATTGGTCGGTATTGCAGAGAAAATACTAAAAGTTGTGTTTTACAATTTTTTTATGTGGCTTATATTGAAAATTTAAAACATCCTTTTTGTAGATCTGTATCAATTGTATACATTTTCAAATTTTCATCCAATTTAGATTACGTGGAAAACAGCGACAGGCATCGAATGACGTAAGAATCCTTCGATTTATTACAGGTTAAGGCCGAAAATTGTGAAAAGCTGTAATTTTTACCATCTTCAAACAGTTGTAGCTCATTGCAACGTTTGCCGATTTTGGTGAAATATTCAGAGTGTATACAGTTGACACAGATCTACAAAACGTATTTGTTGAATTTTCAATATGGACCCACATAGAACAGTTATAAATAACAACTTTTAGTATTTTCTTTGTAATTCCGACCAATTACTGTTGCAGCAACATTACATTTCTGGTGTCTGTTAGACGATATATTTAAATGTTGGCAGATTTTCGTTGGGCCAATGTAGTATCACCGTCGTGAATTTCACGTTATTTAACCGACCATAATATCTGTAGGCCCAACGTTGGATATTCGTTGGCAAATTCATATCATTTTTCGTCGTCGGCCCTACGTTGGGGATCTGTAGGCAAAACCACTAACCATATCCCAACTAACTCCCAACCGTTGGCCACCGTTGGCCAACCATAAATGCTACTAGAGTATCCTTTTTCGGTGTAATCCAGCAGAAATGTTCCCAGATTAGGAAACGACAGGATCCGTGTAATCTGTTAGCAAACGATTTCAATCGATAATAATCGAATGATGTAGATTCTGATTTACATTGGTTTTGTTTATTAGAAAGGCGAAATCGATCGGTAGAAATACGTGCAACTGATCACATTTCGCAGGTGCTACGCTCCAACGCGTAGTCCACAAAACGACTAATACAACGTGATTCTTACTACGCGTGCCATGCAATACGTAACATAAATCCTAATGAAGCAAATCAAAAGTATGTAAATGTTAGCTCTAGCGCGTCCGTTCGACAGATTGTTCAAAATATTCGTTAAGATACTGTCAAGGATGCTATTTCGATGATGTTCGTATTGTAATCGAGACTCGCGCGAAACGCGTGCTAATTACCAATTGTTTTCGAACGACCACCATCTCTATTGATCAGGATTGATATTGTTTGTCAAATCTATCGAAATTTGCGATACGATACAATCAAGTGACAAAACACCCAATTAAGGTCGAATAACTGGTAGAATTTATCACATACGTACGTACAAGTATGTTTTTATGTACTATAATTGCAAATGCATTCTCTTTAAGCGATCATCAAAAAGCACAAATTCGCACACATGCAGATCTGCATGCTACTTTAATATATTAAAGTGCTATTATCAATTATTTAAACGCTTGTTCTGACTATTCGTGAAAGTTGTTGAGGGTTCATTCTGAACGGCTAACATTTATCAAACGTTACTGATAAGTGAATTATTAACAAATTATATCTTGAACTACGCAGGTGAGTAAGAAGGTCCATGTCTGGTCCATGTCTCTCTCTCTCTCTCTCTCCCTCATGTGGGATACCAACCTTGTTATCATCTACGCCTACTACTTACCAGGGGTTTCGAAGTGACGGAGAAAAGTAGGTGGCATGAGCGAGACCTCTACTGTCCTTGTCTCACTCATCACTGGAAGGGAAATTTAGTTCCAAAATCCACCACCGTATATGGCGCCACTATCCGCTTGCGTCGCCGTGGACAGGCTTTCAATGATTAATTTTTTTAGTTTACTCTACGATTGATTGGCACATTTTGACAACTGAAGAAGTTACTTATATTTAGTTTTTGACAAAATTTGTTGTTGATTAACTAGCTATTAAGGGTGCGGACTCCTGATCGAAGCGTTCCAAGCGGCCGCTAGGGGAAGCTCGAATGAGAATGTGTGGCACACACACTTCCGCTAGATTAGCCTATACGTATACGAGCAGAGAGGAACTCGTACGAGATTTCAAGCTATTTCAAGGTTCCGGGAGGCCGCTTTTGACGGCGAAAAAACGCAAAAGTAGGAGTTTTGAGTATACACGTCCACTAAATGAAAGATAAATCTAGTGCGCTTGACTATAGAGACAGCCTACTTTTGCGATATTGAGGCGTACTTTGGGATATTCGGCAGCATGTTGTCCATCAGAAATCGTTGTAGGTCGCGTGACGTCACGACATGTTGAATCTTTAAGTATCTGGAGATTTAGGGTTCTTATAGAGACACCTGGATGCACGCCCGGTAGCGAGGGCACATACAATATTGATGAAACGTCTATTATGTTATTTATTTACGTTTTTCAGACGTAAAAAGTAGACTTTGAGAAAGTCATAGTTCCGGCATTTGTCGCTACGAGCGCTGATATCTGTATTTGATGAGTGAGCCACCGACCAGTGATACTCTTGTCGATACTGCTGCCGTCGTCGACACAACGACGTGACAGATCAACATAGCGACGCAGTCGATAACGCAGGTAACATACGTGTACCTACAAGGATCGCAAGGGTCTCGGAAATTAGATACCACACATCGACAACACAAAGATGTGAATCTTTAGACAATACACGTGATGGATAAAACATCAATCTAGCGGACAGGATTCCTAAAACATCCTATTTTCCGTTTTTAAGAAACAGTTAGCAATATTCGCCAGCCTGTTGCCCGTCGAGAAGCTATGCAAGAAAGCGAGTCGCTGGCGTAGCTTCTCTCTCGGCCAGCCTAGCCGTGCCGCGATACACTCACACACCACTCGGCCGGCGTGTACGTGTGCGGCCGGCGTGTACGTGTGCCAACTGCGATTGCAAGGGCCCATGAGGATCCTAACTACGCCTAAATGAAGCACAAGAATGATCTGATTGCAATCAAGCGCGCTAGGCAATTGGTAAATCTAGTGCGCTTGACTAGAGAGAAATCATACTTTTGCGTTCTTTAGCCGCAGTTTCGGATATTCGGCAGCATGTTGCCCTTCGAAAAGCTATGCAAGAAAGTGAGGCGCTGGCGTAGCTTCTTTCTCGGCCAGCCTAGAGTTGCCGCGATACACTCACACACCACTCGGCCGACGTGTACATGTACTAACGGCGATTGAAATTGTTTCGAATATTGAAAACCGCACCTCGATGTATTCAAGAAATAAACAAACTGTATTATTTTTGCGCGGTCGTAATTTACGCCGTCGGAAATTATCATACTCTTTCTTCTATACCGGACAGACTTTACTGTCCACTCGAAATCTGCGTTGTGTTACAGCCACATATCATCTGTACTGCTTCGTCTTCGACAACGGATCGAGCATGAGCTGATAATGTAAGATACTTTACTTTTTATATTTTCAAGTACATAGCAGTTTTGTCACATTTCAATAATATATTTTGTGATGTTTCAGTTACAGTCACATATCATTTGAACTCCTGGATCGTCGAGAGGATGATGCAGTTCACGTAGAACGAGACGGCGAATGAAGCAATCTTAATTTATAGCAATCTCAATAAATGACATTTATTAACATAATTTATATATACATATATGTTTGGTATATTCATAAATTATTTGTACATGTAGTTTAATTTTCATTTATCTATAGACACCCATCGCTCCGCGTTCCATGAGTAAAGTCTGTCCGGTATAGAAGAAAGAGTATGATAATTTCCGGCGGCGTAAATTACGACCGCGCAAAAATAATACCGTTTGTTTATTTCTTGAACATATCGAGGTGCGGTTTTCAATATTCGAAATAATTTCAATCGCCTTTAGTACATGTACACGCCGGCCGAGTGGTGTGTGAGTGTATCGCGGCACGGCTAGGCTGGCCGAGAGAGAAGCTACGCCAGCGACTCGCTTTCTTGCATAGCTTCTCGACGGGCAACAGGCTGGCGAATATTGCTAACTGTTTCTTAAAAACGGAAAATAGGATGTTTTAGGAATCCTGTCCGCTAGATTGATGTTTTATCCATCACGTGTATTGTCTAAAGATTCACATCTTTGTGTTGTCGATGTGTGGTATCTAATTTCCGAGACCCTTGCGATCCTTGTAGGTACACGTATGTTACCTGCGTTATCGACTGCGTCGCTATGTTGATCTGTCACGTCGTTGTGTCGACGACGGCAGCAGTATCGACAAGAGTATCACTGGTCGGTGGCTCACTCATCAAATACAGATATCAGCGCTCGTAGCGACAAATGCCGGAACTATGACTTTCTCAAAGTCTACTTTTTACGTCTAAAATACGTAAATAAATAACATAATAGACGTTTCATCAATATTGTATGTGCCCTCGCTACCGGGCGTGCATCCAGGTGTCTCTATAAGAACCCTAAATCTCCAGATACTTAAAGATTCAACATGTCGTGACGTCACGCGGCCTACAACGATTTCTGATGGACAACATGCTGCCGAATATCCCAAAGTACGCCTCAATATCGCAAAAGTAGGCTGTCTCTATAGTCAAGCGCACTAGATTTATCTTTCATTTAGTGGACGTGTATACTCAAAACTCCTACTTTTGCGTTTTTTCGCCGTCAAAAGCGGCGCCCCGGAACCTTGAAATAGCTTGAAATCTCGTACGAGTTCCTCACTGCTCGTATACGTATAGGCTAATCTAGCGGAATGTGTGTGCCACACATTCTCATTCGAGCTTCCCCTAGCGACCGCTTGGAACGCTTCGATCAGGAGTCCGCCCCCTTAACTATTTTCTGAAGGCTTGTTCATACACCAGTGGTGGGCACGGGTGGAGCCCCTCAAACGCCTGCTTCTCCCACCAACCTCTCTTTCATACAGCGCGCACGTTCGTTGCGTACGCTGATGTCTCGTGTCTTCATTGCCCCATTGTACCGCGCTTGCTGGAAGGGGACAGAGGGCGCTACGGTGTGGACGGTTTTGCCTCAATTCAGGCAAAATTGCCCATCGCTGTCATACACCGCTGTCTGTAACGTGTTGTTTAGTTTGGACGTTCCGCCGCTAGATGGCGAGAGCTCTCCTATTCCGTCGGCGGTATTTTTCAAGTTTTGTAAATATTCACAATTATGAGGTTTTGCGGTTTGAGTTCGATACGTTGATTCACCATGAATATTTTAAGGACCAAATCGATCATTTTGAGCCCTTAATTATCTAGATATTTAATATTTTCGCAATGTCTATCTACCGCCGGTAAAATTTGGCTAACAGTTTGGGCATTTTGCCGCTGCATGCATTAGCGCTGTACGGATTATAAAGAACATAAAAATGTATCTTGTCGGAAAATTCACTTTACCGTATCGCATTTGCGCGAATGTAGTAGAAAGTGGAATGAAAGTGGAACTTCATTTCAGAAAGTTCCACTCTGTGGCAGTTATTAAGATATGCTATGATTTTCTGACGTAAAATGAAGTTAAGTAATCATAGTAACCCTCTCTACACGAAAAACGAAATTACTTCCCCAACAATCCAATACATTGAACCAACCGAAGTTCATCTCTGCTAGGGTCTACCTATCTGACATTTATGTATATTGTTGCGTGACGACCAAAGACTGCCAAAAACTCTGCGTGCCGACGCGAACGTAGATATGATAGCGCTACTGTTATATATATTATATATATATATATATATATATATATATATATATATATATATATACTGTTATATTTCATCCGTGCCGTAATTCTGGTTGGCGAGACTAATTGAGGAATTTAGGCAAAGTCACGTAGCTCCTCGCAGGAGTTTCTCCAATTTCACTTAGACTTTAGACAATTCGTAGTCCCAAACCAGCCAGAACAGGAAGTCATAAATCCTCGGTCAAGGGTCTCTTGGAACTTTCTCTCGGACCTCTCTCTCTCTCTCCTAGTCCCACGGCCGAAATCTCCGCACGTGAACACGTGAACACCCCCACATCCCTTATTTTGGCGGGGCCCCTTGCGCACTGCCCTCGTGCGCGCCCTACCACGGCACCACCACCGCCAATCACCGTCGAGCTACCACTAGGAGGGAGACCATCCGGCGAATCAACGTCCACCGGAAGATGCTGAATTTTCCTATCGACCAAGGAAAGGAAGCGGGAGCGGAAAACCGAACGAGCTGAAAAGCAGTGTTATTCTGGAGTCTCGTATTTATAAAGATGTTTGAAAAGTACATCGAAGCTCTATTAATAAAGTCTACCTTATATTTCACTTACATACATTCTAAAGAGTATTATTCTTATAACTACATTCACCTTCTACGAGTAGAGCGCTTCAGCAATCCACGGGCATCCGAACCTACCAAAGTCCCTGAATCCCCCCTGATCCCACCACACGCGGACGTAACAACATATTAGAAAGTACAAAAACCATTCCTATTAGCATATGTCTATATATGAATACATAATTATGATGAATAAATAATTACATTGGTTTACTGTATTAGAAGAACAAGCTTACACATATTAATGTGAACTATTTCTCTTTCAAATATTTTCGAAATGGCAAAATGAACAAAACTTTGTTAGTTATGTAATAGAAACTATCCATTAGGGAAACGAGGATCGTTTCGGATGATCTGTGAAGTAATTGCAGATAAATATAACCATACTATACATATAATTAATCTATTTTATCGTGTAGAAAACGTTTCACATTCTAAAAGTTCTAACTATCTCCTTACAGCTCTTTCTTAACGAGCAATCGGAATCGTATAAATAAAAATAAAATTCCTTGATCAAGGAATGTGGAACACGTTAATTTTATTTTTATTTATACGATTATCGACAATGTCAGTAACTGACCGAGCGAATACTGTAGAATCAGAGAGGAATTTTCCTCAAAACAATATAAGAACATATAAGACACAAAAAATAAAATTCATTTAAAATGGTTCTCGATGGGACCAATAAGAAACAAAATACTTTCGATAATCGTTTCGATCAATGCATCCTTCATGATTTGCACGTAAACTACCTATTATTTTCTAATTATAAGTATACCTTCAACATACCGTTACCCCGAACTAGCTGAATACGGGTCGCTGAACCACAGAATCGTTGCAACGTGTAACTTGTTGCGGAAAAGAAAATCGCAATATATTCGATTCACGATGTATTTTGTCGCATAAAGAGCGCCACATCCGGGCAATCTAATAATAATTTTATGAGCGCCGATCATGAATATTCAAAATATTCGCAGTTTCCGCTCTATTCAAATCAAATCGTCGTCAGCTACATATTCTTAGGATCTCGAATCGATAATCTCGGCACAAACGTGATCGGAAAATAACTGGTTTGGTACTGGCAAAAATGGAAAATACAAGAAAAAATAAGGAGAAATTTCGTCTGCGATTATGACATTAGGTATCCTTATTGTTGTTTTCGCTTTGTAAGCATTTGTGACGCGTTCGTCGTTCCGTCGCTACTTTCGCTTTCAGCTTCAAGTACGCGTGCACTCGGATTCTACTCTTGACGTGCAAGGGGGCACACGAGGTAAGCGGAACGGTCTACGGGTACGCCTATGGTGGTATTGGTGTTTCTCTTTACCTCGTGCGATCACTCGCTCAAACTGTGCTGTCATTCATAACGAAGTACGATAGTACACATCTCGTTGTCAATTGTCAGTCGGTGAAGAGCAGTGAAGAGTGACGAGGGTTCGGCGAGTCCTAGCAAGTCCGCAACCGTCTACGTTACAGTGACAAGAGAGTGAGACAAAGTGACTGCTCTAACGAGACAGAGGAGCATCGTTACCGAAGTGCAACATTGAAAACAAAAACACGTTTATCTAATCTTGTTTTGATCGTTGTACGTCGGTAAACGCAAACGGTGATCCATTGGCAATGATCAATTAGCGTTGCGTAATATGAAATTAACATGATCATCGGATGGAGACTCGCAAGATGAGATCGAATATACGTACGCCGATATCATTCAACCGAATGAGTAGACCGTAATCGGGGAACTGTCATCGAAGGATTTTCCTTTGGTGCACCGCGTTCTGTGAATCGATAGAAATTGTGAAAGTTCTTCGTCGTTGGTTGTTTATCGAATAATGCCCGCTCAACACAGCAAGTTCTTTTTTAACGCGACGTGCAGGGACTACTCTCATCCTTGGACCGACTCGTGTATCAGCACCACGGCCGGCCTCGGTTTGCACGCACTTCAAGAAAGCCTCAGGATATACTCCACCGTTTATTTAGTACGTTTTTCAAAGGTTTCCTCTCTTTTCTTGAACAATTACGGTTTTTCTTCCTATTCCTGTCTCGTGCGCACTATCGACGTACATCAGTCTTACGTCAGGTACAGGTACAAAAGTCATTGCTAGAATCGCGTGTCACACATAATCGTTAACGTCGATTATAGTGTACTTGAACGTACTATACTCAAAGATCCTAGTATACTGAAAGTTCACCTGTTAAACTTTCTTTTTCGTAGCAGAAAGCACGTTCTGTCTTTTCCAAGTGTTTTCAAATCATATCTTAATTATGCTTTCTTTCTAGGTTACACTGTTATTGAAAGGAACACTTCCATCTAAGAAAGATGTCAGAAAAACATTGGCGGGTATCCTACAATCTACAGCTTTTCTTTCGTGGAGCGCCTTTTCTTATTCAATGTTCATTTGCTTCCTGAGGTACGAAAAGTCAATGCCAATTTCTTTAGGTATGATTTGCCAAAAAGATATTACGGCGAATTAGTTATGTACGATGACGTGTATCGGATCTTACCGATAAAGAATCATTGGATAATATTTTAGCAAACCTTCTGCATTTCAGAAAACTGCTTGGGAACTTTAATTTTCTGACAGTATCTTTTCTACCATCCTTTCTATCCAGCTTAACAGCTATTTTCATTGAAAGACCGTCTCGACGTACTTTGCTATGTTTATACGTATCTAACATTGTGAGTAAACTGGATTTAATATTATAATTTAATGTGCAGAGCCTCTCAATGGTTCGTATAATTAACATGGTCATGTGTGTATATATATATATATATTCCTATTCTGTATCGTGATGGGTACCAAAACTACAATAGCTAGACTAAATTAAAAAATTATGTTGTGCATTTATTCTTTTTAGGCTACGGAAACCTTGTTCAAAATGGGTCAAGCCAGGGGATATTATTCTTCTATACCAAGAGGAGACACATATATTTTTGCTTTCAGCGTGGCACTGTTACTTTATTATTTCCGTTCTAAACAGAACGAATACGATTCGGTCTATAAAATATTTAGGTAATTACTGCAATTTACTATTGCTCGCATAATTTTGAAATAGTTTAAAAATCATTTAAAATCTTTATCAGAATTATTATTGGAAAATACGAAGGTATTGATTACATTAAAAAAAACACCTTACAATCTTCCACATTAGAATGTTCTATCGATGAATGTAATGAGAAAAGCTCTGAAAGAAAGTATAATACAACTAAAAGATCTCTCGATAAGAATATATTCCTAAAATCACTCGTAGTATACAAGAAGATTGTCCAAAATATAAAAAATCTAGGAAAACATGCGTCCTGTCCGCATTCTCATAGTTGCCTTCACTACGCGATAATGGTATGTATTCTCCATATGTAAAACGTGACATTAATTATACTTAAAAATTTCCGAAAATATTAACAGTAATTATTCTCATTCGCAGGGTGGTATGAAATGCTTTAGTTATGGTCTTAGTGCTCAATTAGGGCTCAACTTGATCTTCCAATTTCCCAAGTTACTTACGAAACCACAGTTGGTCAAATCTATAATGTTTAAGAAAAGCAACCTGAACTTGGCTGTGTTCCTAGGAGGTTTTTCAGGACTTTATAAGGTGCAGAAATATTCCTTACGTATGTAGTTGTAATGTTTAATAAATAAAACCGCTATCGATGAGGTAGCTGTTTTATTTATCAAACTATGTATATAAGAAACACTATCTTCTTCACCGAGTACGCGTGCACTCAGCCTGGTGCAAATGTACGGTAAATGCACCGAGTGCACTGTAGTTTCGGATGTTGAAGGCATAAAGAGGTAGGGGGAATGACTGTCGACTCGCCGCCGCAGCTGGTGGTAATAAGTTCCCCTTAGAGCTTGTCCTGATGAGGCGATTTACAGAACAGAAGGTTTTATTTTCTATTAATTCCAAGAGAAATTTTTGCAATCACAAACATTCTTTTAAGTAATAGTTCTCATTGACTCGCTAAATTCTTCCAGTTTTTACGTCAAATAATCGAGTTAGTTTTTTTATAACAATGTCACATGCTTTAAAATATGTATGCCACAAATCATTGGTAAGCATTGTATTCAATATTAATGAAATTTTCATTTCAGCTTATGTCTTGTTCAATGCGCAGACTTTTCCAGAAAGATTCCTCCTACTATGCATTTCCAGCTGGATTTATAAGTGGCCTAACATTTATATCTTATGGTGGTAACACCATAGCATTATACTTTATGTGGAAAGCACTACAGGTACTTGTGTTAAATAAACAATACCATTAAATAGAGAATTTATTGATTATTGTTTTATTTCACATAACGTCGCTTTTGTTTTAGTTACTCTGGAATGATCTTGTGGAAAAACAAATAGTATCTGAGGTGAAATGGTTTGTAATTCTCCTGTATTGTTTTAGTACAGCAGTACTCTTCCATGTAGCGATCATTGAACCACAAAATTTACGCCCGTCTTATTGGAAGTTCTTGTGTAACATATCTGGGGATAGGTAATGAATACGATGAACGTATAATAACACGCGTACTTTGTATAACATATTATTTCATTTTCTGTGATGTATTTTTGTTTTTAGAATAGCAAACATGTCTCGAATACCAATAGACCAATTTGGTTTAGAAACTAGTAAGCATCTCGAAAGGGTGATTGCAAAAACCAATATCGGCTTTAAAAGAAATTATATATTTTAATTTTATGTTTATTAAATAAGACAAATCTATTAAATGTTTATTTTGTCTATGTACTATATCGAACATGTATTTACATGGAACAAACAACCAACGGAATGTTCGTATTTGGTGAGTCACTACTTGTACGAATCTAACTGGTTGATATTGCAAGTCTACTTATATACCAAATGATCATTTTATAATACGAGGGTACTATAGATAGTAGGATTTGATACTTTGGGACAAGAAAGAATTCTTGTTCTGCAGTATATCTATATTGTGAATACATGTAAATTTGTGTAATATACACAGAATGAGAGGGTATTTTAAAAATATGGGTATTACAGAATACTAATGTAGTATATAAATTCTATTGCGTTGTAGATATTTGTGAAAGCATTTAGGATGAACATTTAGTAGGCATATACTAAATTTCATGTGCAGTTAATGAAACTTTTATAGAATTATATAATTTATTACATTATAAAAATAAATTGTTGAATTATTATTCCTGTTTTTATAATTTCACCAAATAGCACCAACAGAAAATGATATTTAAAATGCGATAAATGGTGTTGTATTATTTTTGTTTCCTAGCCGTTTCCAGCGCTCTGTTTACAATAATATCTCTGCTCCTTTGTTCGCGCTTCCGTTTTAGACGTTTCCTTTTTCTTAAAACGTTATCCCAATTAATCTGACTTTGCATTTTTAAATCTTTGCTATCTAGAACGCCGGGAGTAATTTCGGACTCCAAAGTTGAAATGTATCGGTGGGCGACAGTCTTCAATGGTTTTAAGATTTCTATGGAATCAATTTGCCATGGGAGTAAACCGATCGGACAATCCGCCCATTCATAATTATCTAAACAAAATTTTGTCATCATTATCATCGTTAACTTGGTTATTTAATAAAACGTACATTATACACCTACCAAGCACTAATTTCCATTCATTGTTCCGCGCTGTTGGATCTGTTAAAAAATGGGACACTCCATTTTCAGTTTTTTCTTCGATTATGTTTGGTACATGATGATCATGTAAATTCTGAATATCTTGCAAGGTAAAAGTTTCATAATTCTTGTTGGAATTTCCATTATTGATTGTTTGTTCACCAGTATAAATTTCAACTAAATTCAGCAACAACTGTTTCTTCGTAGTATCTATCTTTGGATTTATTAGTTCCAAAATAGGTACCATGAACTTAACCGAGAATTCATTCGCATTTAACAGAAGTTTCGAAACTACGTTTATATCGGTTAAAACTGGTAACACCACATCAGATAGATTGAACCATAGAATATGTTTCAGGTGTGGATAAGCATTTTCCGTTTCTTCCTGCACTCTCTTTTGAAAAGCCTTCGGTGGTAATCTTTTTTCAGACAATTCGAGCTTGTACTCTAAAGTCTGCGATATGCAATGAGCAATATCTAGTTTCACAAAACTGTAGGCTATAGAACTTATCCATAGAGAGGCTAATAACCTTTTATGCTTATCTATTTCTTGATTGTTTACTAATCGAAGTAATTTCATGATCAAAGTTTCCATCATTCTGTTCTCGTACAATAGAAATATAATATCTCTCCAGAACTCCATCATATTCAATGGCAAAGTATCATTTTTTAATTCATTTTCGGTACTTTCTTGTACGAAGATAGACAAAACATCCTCATTTGGTAAGAAAGCTTCCGATTGGAAAAGTTCATAACAAACTATATCCTCTTTATTAGGGATAGATTTTTTACCAAGGTACCTAGAAATTTCAGATAGAAGAACCACTCTTGCAGTATGTAATGTATATGTTTTATCTTTCCTTATATCGTCGGTAGCTACTCTTACATAGGTATCGTTATCGTTCTCTGCATTTTCATTATTTTGTTCGGACAGAGAGATGGCATAGGAATGCAGATCTTGTAACGTTTCCCTATTAATAGAATTGATTTGTTAATAGTTGTAGAATATTACGAATTCTTTATGAACAAATGCTATACGTACACCAATTCCAAATCTGAAATATCTCCTACCAAATGGTATCCGGCATGAATGTATAAACTAACAGCAGTCCAAAGTTCGATTAAATCGCTAAATTCTTGTATCTCCTCGGTTTCTTGAACCTCTTTTACAGACTCATCGGTGACAATGCATTCTTCCAATCTTTTGGCTTCAGCTGCCCAATATTCTTCCTTCGAAAATAATGTTGATGTAATAGTACAATTTTATACATTTGAAAGAATATATGAAATACATAAAGATAGACTTACATGCAGCCATGTTAATAATATATTTATAGCTATCCTCAATACTCCGATAGATGGCAACTCGTGTCCATGAGCAGTGTCGTGTCTCAAGTTCACGATCCATTCTGGGATATTGATCTGCTTTGCAATCAGAAACAACGATGTTTGCTTCGTTTCCCCTATGTTGGAGATATGATTTAAAAATCTCATTATAGTAGTCGAATACATCAAAGATAAGTCATTTTCGTAACTAATCGGCAATTCTCCGTTATGGATCTTGGGAGTCCATTCAAGATCCCTAAGACAGACTTGCATAATGGAGAGGGTGCAATCCACACCTACTGGCAATTTTGGTACCCTAAAAATCATTTTGTTAATATTGTTGGTATTCCAAAATATTTTAGCGAAACATCTGATGTTGTGTTACCTTGCTTTCCATGTGAGTAAAGTTTTGTATGCCTTGGTTTGCTCAGTCTTGTCATTTGAATATACTTGTTGATACACTTGGTGCCATTCAGTTCTAAAAATATCAAAATAACGATAACCGAAATTTTGAAATTATAAATATCATACCTATATAGTTACAAACGACACATTTCGTCGGAGATCTGTATAAAATTCTCGAAGCATTTGAATTTGTTTATTCGAATTATCGAACTTAACCCCACCTCCCTCCTTAAGCTATTGAATTTTTAATAGTTTCTATAATTAACAACAACGACGTACATAAATTAAGATGGTAACACTCTGTGTGATTAGAGTGATCAGACTCTTTATATAGTGTTTTTATAATTAACGTGTACTTACATTGAAAACCATGGAACTTGTTTCACACCTTCCTGCTTTATGGAAAGCGCCATGGCGAACCACGTGCAATCGCACGCGTCACTGTTCTGTGATTAACGTTCACAGACAGAGATTGTGTTGATTAGTTTAATGTAAGTATGTAAATTGTAAATACACATGCGTGTGCCTGCGTTACGGACAGTTACGGAAGACTCGGCCGGACTCGACACTGTAAAGTGAAAAGAGAACTTATCAAACATTTTTGATAACATGGCGACACAAATACGAATGGTGTTGATAGACCTTAGTGGAACGTTACATATCGATAGTACAGTGATTCCTGGCGCTATGGAAGCTTTAACCAGGTGGATTTTCTTTATGTATTTTACGAAAATATTTTACACCCTCATACGTGTATATGTGCAAATATGGCGTTGCTTGCATCGCGCCGGTTCCATTTATTGGCGCGATGTACGTATTTGTAATCGCACAGATACTCATATTCTAACAACAATAAAAAGTACATGCATGATTATTATCGAACTCTGTTATTATCTAATCTAATGCTTTATAAATTTGAGAAAGGTTATTACCAATTATGCTATGTATTTTCAAAACAGGCTTCGAAGTGCTAATGTACCATTGAAATTCGTTACAAATACAACAAAAGAGTCCGGAAACTGTCTGCACAAGCGACTAACCAGTCTCGGCTTTGATATTCGGAAAGAGGAGATCTTTAGCTCGTTAGCCGCCGCAAGGAATTTAATAGTTACGAGAAGATTGAACCCAATTTTGTTGATCGATCCCGCGGCCAACGAAGATTTTGAGGATTTAGTAAAGAACGATCAGAAAGCTGATGCAGTGGTAGTTGGATTAGCCCCGAACAAATTCCATTACGATGCATTAAACGAAGCTTTCAGGTATTTGCACTGATCGTTTTCTATTACAGAACGTATCACTATATAATTATTGCATTAACATAATATTATTAAAGTAATCTATAAAATTAGATTGTTGTTAGATGGTGCTCCGCTCATAGCAATTCATAAAGGCCGATATTATAAACGACCGGATGGTTTAGCTCTGGGACCGGGCGCGTTCATTTCTGGTTTAGAATATTCCGCCAACGTGAAAGCGGAAGTCGTCGGTAAACCGACCGCGGAATTTTTCAAAGCAGCCCTAGGAGGTGTAGCCCCGGAAGAAGCCGTTATGATTGGCGATGTATGAGTAAACACAATTTTTATGATATTTATTGATTCCAAGATATCATGTCCAATAGTTTATTATATGTATATTCGAAGATTCGGTTCAAAATAATTATCATCATAAAGTGGAATATATGTACATTGCTGTAGGTATATGTATATGTATCCAACTTTATAGGGGAAGTTCCCCAACTCGGTAATCCAGAAAATTGTATCTGATCGAGGTATTGTTTATTCATTTAGGACGTTAAAGATGATGTGGCCGGGGCGCAAGCTATTGGCATCAAGGGTCTTCTGGTGCAAACCGGAAAGTACAGAGAAGGGGATGAAAATACAATTACACCACCCCCAACAAAAGTGTGTAGTTCCTTTGTGGAAGCTGTGGAATATATCCTGGGAAAGAAGAATTAAGAATCTAAACAAGAATTACAAGAGTCAAATAGATGAATATTCTGTATTAAATTAAATGTTTTATTTAAATATTAAGAATTCCACAGTGGTGTACATGATCTGGAGTAGTTTCACGATACAGCATTTTCAAAATAGAAAGCAAATGGTACTTACAAAGAAACAATGATGGTATTATTCATAGTATGAAACATACAACATGCCAACCCTTCTGTATTAACATCATCGACATTATAAGTTTCGTAACACTCTTTTCTCGGATGCTGTAATGAGGAGTGGATAAAATCAAAGGGTGTTCTGAAATTGTCAACGAATGTTATCTCATCGGGTGATCAGATGTAAAAAAGTTATAGAAAATTTCGTCTACTGTGAGGTGATGGTATACTTTACAAATTATGATTTATAAGTTAGAAATTATTCTTATCGAATTCAGATCTTTCTAGATCAGAGACGATATTTCTTAAAATACTTATCTCCCTCTAAAAGACAGAAAAGAAATAATCGTAAATCTGAATTGCTACTAATACGTGGCCTTAGATAATATAAGTATATTATAACTACCGTATTTAGTAAGTTATTATTAAGAGCATGTTCGCAGAAACAGATTCTTCTTAGTCTTGCTTTAAAAGGAATTGGTGCACTGCAAGAATTTCCTTCAGTATAAAATTTGGCACCGTTCTGCAATCATTTTTTTTTTCTTTATGCAAGGACCGACAAACTTTTCGCTTTGGAAACGTGTTCACTGCCCGTCACTCAAAGGACGCGAGGGGTGTATAATTAGTTTTGATTTCAAGTTGTATTCACATCTCAATGGAATAGTCGTGAGTTTCTTATTTTTGTTTCTTCTTTCTTTCCTTTAAACGTTATACATTAATACTTCCATTAGTGAACAATGTTATTTCTTTAGTGAGGAAGGCTCAGTTATAATTTTTATGAATACTGTATGAAATGCATGACTTTTATCTAAAACTAACATAATATTACCTACGCGTAAAACAACTAAACGGTACCTAGAATAAAAATCTTCACGAGTCTCTATCGAATCATGCAAATAGACGGAAATTTATTTTTGCAAATCCAATAGAATGACTTTACTTGTTTTCACGTAATCGAGCAGAATGACATTACTCATTTCCACAAATAGTGGATAGTTAAATATTTATAAAAGAATTAATTCGCGTTGCGGATCGTGTGCTGCGTCTAGCATTAAAAAAAAAAACAAAACATGGTTAACATCTACGAATGAACATTATAAATTTGCAATTAAAAATGTTGGACACTGTTCGCAAAATATTTTCTATGATTATGCATCGCAACGGTATAACTTACAATTGATACTATTTCAATAAGGACCGGTACGCATCAGCTCATTAATTGAAATGCCCTCTACAACTTATAATCTATAATCAGGCACATGTTGATTTCCTGTCGCGATAACGAGGGTCATTTGTCTTCTATCTTTTGTTTGCTTTTTTTACGAAAATACATATTTCAGTTGAAATGAACTAATGAAATGTAAAATATACATGTAATGCTTAATTTACAAACATAAAAACACGAATCAAACTTAACTATAACATGTAGAAGTTTCTTTTTGGTAGCCACATGTTCACAGAATCGGCGTTGTTATTGGCTCGAGAGAAGAACTGAATTGGAGATGTCTAAAAAAATCTGTAACTCTCTGACTGAAGAAGAAAAATAAGCGGCAGTAAACCATTTCTTTACATTATGGAACACCTATAACAAAGGCTGAGCGAAAGGTTAAACTTGCGGTACGCGGCATATCATAATGTAACAATGGAATAATCTCTAGATTTATTAAAAAATTTGCTTCTATGTCATTTCGATAACACAAAAATTATAACATTTAGGGCCGTATCAATAAAGAACAGTATATTCTTCTTCTTCTATATTCTCTCTTTCTCTCTCACACGCGCTCACGCTCTCTCTCTCTCTCTCTCTTTCGTTCTCTCTTTTAAAATAGAAAAGTTAAGCGTTTATTCCAATTTCGTAAAATTGGTGTAAAAGCTCTATTTTTCGATACAATTTTATTTATACAGCCCATCACCGTAATTAGGGATCTTTACTTACACTCGCATTCGTATATACAATTTGTGGGATTTTAGTAGAGTGAATACTTGTTTTTTTTTGTTTTTAACACAAGATAAACTACACACTCTTTCTCTTTCCTTTTTGTCTGTATTAGAGATTGTCTCCTAAGGTCAAATTCTGTCAGTGTAGTTATATCTGTTTATCCGACAACTATATCATACTTATACTTTTCTTCTCTTATGAAACATCGTTATATATTTTGTAAATACAAATTTAATTAATGGAAGTTCCACTAAAGACAGAATTTGACCATATCGTAACGAAGACAGGTATATATTGTTTCTTTCCTATGTTATTGACAGGAAATATTGAACTGTTAATTTGGCTGTTCAAATGTAATTTGATTAATAGTAAATTGACATTTTCTTCCTTCCCATAATAGTTTGCTTTTTCCTTCCCCATAACAAGGCAGGCGTGTGGAGTGCTATTGACAAACATCCGTTTCGTTTTATCTGTTTGTTTAATGAACACATAACGAATTTCTCTACCTTTCCGTTTTATTTTAGTCAAAAAACGAAATGTACTGTAAGTTATAAAGTACGAGATACGTGTTACGTGGTAGTAACTTGGAAAATTTTTTGAGAAGCGTGTATACGATGACGTTTAGATGAAAAATTAAGAATTTCCTGGGCCATAATAGGATCTGTCCCGCGATTTTGTGCTTAACCTTTCTCGCCGATACTTTTGAAATGGGAAGACAATAAATGGCTGACGATATAAGCATGTAATACTATACACCCAGGTACAAAAAACATATCATATGTATATCTCTAAAAGCAGACCTAACTGAAATCAGTGTTCCACCGTATTCCAGGGATGAGTTTGGCCTCAGGATATAAATATACAAACATGAGCAATTCATGCTAATACTTCCACACATTATTGCCTCTGAGCGCATTCAGTTTCAAGTACTCTGTATGTTGCCTGGTTTTTACTCTTCGTCCGATGTAACGTTCAACGAACCATCCGTTAAAAGTCGATTGAATATCTCGTGAAGAGGAGATAATGCAAAGTGCCAGACTCTACAACTATTCCGCATCTCTTCAGTTACTCTAAAATTCGATTTTCTTTGTAGAAACCAGTTGTCTCGTCACCCAACTAACTATTGTAGTAACAAACGCATACTCACCTTACCATAGTAAAAAGCCAGGCACACTTTAGAGATTCCTGTTCTGATCTACTCAGACCTAACTATTTAACAGGCCGGTAATGAAACGTTAAATCTGCCGAACTCTTCCAAATTAAATGCCTTACCTACCGTGCAATCAACCAAAAATTACATAGAAGAAATTGATTATGGTAAAGTCGGTAAAGTATCGTTTTAATTGGAATTTGTATAATTACTCAAGGCTTACCGTTCTTAAATCCATCGAAAGGTCCAAAACCTGATCGTTACATAGAATTTCAACCTTTTCTTCGGCCAGCGAAGAATTATCAGCATTGGAGTCTGTATTTGTTCTATCCCCTGCTGGAGAACCTCCGGAAACTGTATTTCCAGCGCCTGCTACGGATCCTGAATCGCTTCCCGCGCCAAGCACCTTGTCGCAAACATGCTCTGCCACCTTACGAATTTGTATAAAATCGTTCGCGATTAAACGATCCCTTAAAGAATAAAAACACAGGTCTGTGAATACGATAAACTACACAACACATGTTTCTCGGTGTAAATTATGTAAACGCAATTAATTGCATACTTCTTCAAACTCTTTACACCAGATGTGGCATGCGGAAGAAGGTAAAAAGGTATTTTAATAAATTGTGGTAGATTCTTATCCACAACAATATTGACTACCCATGCTGGTACAGTTTCATTTAATAATCCTCCTTCCGTTTCCCCTGCAGCATCTCTAACTAATAACCTGTACAAAGTTTTTCCTCCCACTTCGCTACAATGTAACGGTATTTTGTTAACAGTATTATATACATGTATCTACATAATGGTAATAATTATGTTTGCATTAATCGCATGATATTTCGTTGATCAACGTATACCTAAATATAAGAGGCGTGTGACTAGGTACTGAAAAGTATGGATTTCCTCCCCTTGTATGTATAGGACCATTACCATCGTTACTACTACCCTCGTTCTCATCATCGGCGTGTAGCGGTCTCCACCAATGCTCGAGTAAAGCTTGCAGCAAAAGGTTCCCGTAATTCACTGAAATGCAAAATTCTTCTTTATAGGAAGAGTAGAAAAGACAACGTTTCCACTTCTAGAAACGTTACTTACCTTTTTGGTCGACAGCATCGTTTTCAGCGAGGCCAGTTTCTTTCGCGGAGACCCACGCAGAAAAACAGTCATTTTCATCTTGGCCCAAATGAATGGTCAACATCTACAAGAATACGCGAACCCGTACGATTACCAACCGCGCATGCTTATAATAGTTCTTTTGATTGAAACTGTTCTAGCAAATGACAGAAATACCTACCCCTGTTTTGAGATCGACGTTGAACCAATTCGGAACGTACACCATTTTATTTCTTTTTTTAATTTCCTGTTCAAAGTCTACTTTCCCCAAATCTTCGACTTTACACGCCTTTAACACATCGTACAAGGCAACGTTTTCTTCCGTGTCTTTCGTCAAAACGTGTCTCCGATCGTTTAAAACGTGACAATGCCTTATCGCAGGTCCACCCAATATTCTTTGCGCAGGTTCCGTGTTTCGTAAAACATTTGAAGTCACTCCAGTAGCAGAGTCGCAGTAATCACCAATTCCCGAGTCTTGCAAATCTTTTTGACTTATAGTCTATCATACAAAGTATCGCGACGTTTATTTACTCGTATCGCGTTACAAATTTAATGTTATCTTACATACAGAGTGCAAAAGATTATTACCCAATTATTTATAGTAGATTCGCTGGTTGCCACCCAAATGCTAGACTGGTCAGGCATCATAACCATTTTTAGTATAGGTGCTTGTTCTTCGCATATAATGGTATACCTTTCAGGATAACTCAATTCAGTCATTACAACTCTTCTATCTCTACCCCCTGATATCACATGGCTGAATGTATCCGTTGCCTGAAAGCATCTTACAATTAGTTTGAAGTCCATAATAATGTCTTGAAATTTATTGTACCAAATGAGAAATCAAAATTACCAATAAAGCCCAAACACCTTCCGTGTGTACTCTAAATGTTTGAATACATCTCTGCTGTCCTAATGACCAAAGTTTAATAGTTCCATCGGAACTAGCGGACAAACACTCGCTTCCATCTCTATTTAATACTAAAGCTTTAATATTATCCGTGTGTCCACGGAGTTTCATTAATTTATTACAATGTCTTGGATCCCACACTCTCAAAACTTTTTCTGTGCTTCCGCTTACTATAACTGTTCCAGTCTGATTCATGGCAAGACTATATATCGAATCTTTGTTTCCGCTAAGGGACGACGCTGTAAACAACATTACACAGTAAGAAATAGTACAACTATGGCAAAAAACAATCGTTTAACAATCGGATCTTTACTTGTTACGGTGTTGTTGCTAGCTGTAAGCGCAGTTAACGTATTAACATCCCACAGGAAGATCAATTTATCTAAGCCTGCACTAGCTACTTGCTCTCTATCTTTGGCGTACGCTAAAGCTTTCACATAGTCCTTGTGTGTTCTTAATGTGGACATGCAGAAACCTTTATGCGCGTTCCAGACTTTTACCGTTGTATCAGAGCTAGCTGATATCACTGCAAAGAAACCCATTTACTGTTTTTTTTATTCTTTCGATTCGACAAATTATAAAGCAACTTCTTCTCGAATGGGGGAGCATACAGAATTGGATTTATTTAGATATAACAGATCGATACGTACGATTCTTGCCACCACAACATAATACTATATCGTTGACCCAATCCGTATGATGCTCCATTGACTGATTATAAGGGTCCTTCATATTCTTACAATTCCATATTCTTATAATACTATCTCTACCAGCAGAATAAAGCCTATGTAAAGCTGGATCATATTGTAAGGAATTGACTCCAGCTCTATGTCTCTTTTCTACTTCGTCCCTTATAACCATGGACACCTTTATCGAATGAACAAGTAAGAAACATTAGAACCAACATCTTGTACTTTATCGGTTTGATTTTACTGATTGAAAACATTCATTTTAGAGCGTATGTTGATTAGCAAGTATAACGAGCCCTTTAAGCGCCGAGCACTTTTTTTTGAACACCCTGTATAATCGAGCTAAATAGCTACAATTTACAGAAATTCCCAAATAATGTTGTAAACGTACAGGTACAAATCTAATAACAGAACTTTCTCGCGAATAGAATTGAAAAACGGTCGATTCAATTCGTACGAGAGATCGTGCACGAAATAACAACAGACGGAAGGAAAGAAGGAAATAAGAGGGAAAGTAAGGAAGGAAGGAAGGAAAGAAGGAAAAGGTTGAAAATACATTTCGCTGAGGGAAGTAATGTATTCTATGCATATACCTGCACTTTCTTTCGGGCACTCTGCCCGCCCGTCTTATGAGCTGCCATTACACCGCGAACTGTTCCTCCAGTATAATGATAATCGAGGGAAACATTCAGATCGCACGATTATGCTGCGACAGATCCACGTTGCGACGCGTCGCGACCACACACCAGTTTCATCGTAGATCACTTGCGATCACGATCACGAGCTCGCACGACCGTTGCGTACGGCTGTGTTTTCGAACCTCAGGAAAAATAAGTCAGCGCGCATTACGGTCAAACGTTGAACAGCTGTCAAGCGATTTCCGATGGCAGTTGTTCGGTCACGTTCATGACGAGCGAACCACAGACACTCTGTATTTCAATGCCGGTGTCAATACGCTCGAGAACACGTTACACGTACAACGTTACATCACGTTTCTCGAGCGTCCGACAACCTTCCGACTCCATTGTTATGATTGCGAATAGAATACCGGGACGTGTATCGCTTGTTGGCGTTACGCCGAAACACTGCGAATACTTTTTGCCGGTATCTGGTGTGTATCGCCTTATCACGAGCCGATTACGATT
>CAJYYI030000394.1:0-20233 GCA_913789915.3 Sphecodes monilicornis
TATTCTAGTATATTCTAGTATATTCTGGTATATTCTAGTATATTCTGGTATGTTATAGTATATTCTAATATATTCTTGTACATTCTAGTATATTCTAGATTATTCTAGTATATTCCAGTTTATTCTAGTATATTCTTATATATTCTAGTATATTCTGGTATGTTATAGAATATTCTGCTATGTTATAGAATATTCTACTATATTCTTGTACAATCTAGTATATTCTAGTATATTCTACTATATTCTAGTATATTCTAGTATATTCTAGTATATTCTAGTATATTCTGGGGTATTCTAGTATATTCTACCATATTCCAGTATATTCTAGTATAGTCTAGTATATTCTGGTATATTCTAGTATATTGTAGTATAGTCTATTATATTGTGGTATATTCTAGTATATTGTAGTATATTCTAGTATATTCTAGTATATTCTAGTATATTCCAGTATATTCTAGTATATTCTAGTATATTCTGGTTTATTCTAGTATATTCAACTATATTCTACTATATTCTAGTATATTCTAGTATATTCTAGTATATTCCGGGGTATTCTAGTGTATTTTTGCACAATCTTGTATATTCTTGTACAATCAAGTATATTCTAGTATAATCTCGTAAAATCTACTATATTCTAGTATATTCTGGTATATTCTACAATATTGCAGTATATTCTAGTATATTCTAGTATATTCTGGTATATTCTAGTGTATTGTAGTATATGCTAGTATATTCTGGTATATTCTAGAATATTCTGGTATGTTATAGAATATTCTACTATATTCTTGTACAATCTAGTATATTCTAGTATATTCTACTATATTCTAGTACATTCTAGTATATTCTAGTATATTCTGGGGTATTCTAGTGTATTTTTGCACAATCTTGTATATTCTTGTACAATCAAGTATATTCTAGTATAATCTCGTAAAATCTACTATATTCTAGTATATTCTGGTATATTCTACAATATTGCAGTATATTCTAGTATATTCTACTATATTCTAGTATATTCTGGTATATTCTAGTATATTGTAGTATAGTCTAGTATATTCTGGTATATTCAAGTACATTGTAGTAAATTCTAGTATATTCTGGTATATTGTTGTATATTCTCGAATATTCTATTATATCCTAGTATATTCAAGTATATTCTAGTATATTCTAGTATATTCTGGTATATTCTAGTATATTCTGGTATATTCTAGTATATTCTAGTATATTGTAGTATATGCTAGTATATTCTGATATATTCTAGAATATTGTAGTTTATTCTAGTATATTCTACTATATTCTAGTATATTCTGGTGTATTCTAGTATATTCTAGTATATTCTGGTATATTCTACAATATTGCAGTATATTCTAGTATATTCTACTATATTCTAGTATATTCCGGTATATTCTAGTATATTGTAGTATAGTCTAGTATATTCTGGTATATTCAAGTACATTGTAGTAAATTCTAGTATATTCTGGTATATTGTTGTATATTCTCGAATATTCCAGTATATCCTAGTATATTCAAGTATATTCTAGTATATTCTAGTATATTCTGGTATATTCTAGTATATTCTGGTATATACTAGTATATTCTGGTATGTTATAGTATATTCAACTATATTCCTGTATATTCTAGTATATTCTAGTTTATTCTAGTATATTCTGGTATATTCTAGTTTATTGTAGTATATGCTAGTATATTCTGGTATATTCTAGAATATTGTAGTTTATTCTAGTATATTCTACTATATTCTAGTATATTCTGGTGTATTCTAGTATATTCTACCATATTCCAGTATATTCTAGTATATTCTAGTATATTCTGGTATATTCTAGTATAATGTAGTATAGTCTATTATATTCTGGTATATTCTAGTATATTGTAGTATATTCTAGTATATTCTAGTAACTTCTAGTATATACTTGTATATTCTAGTATATTCTAGTATATTCTGGTATATTCTAGTATATTCTGGTATGATATAGTATATTCTAATATATTCTTGTACATTCTAGTATATTCTAGATTATTCTAGTATATTCCAGTTTATTCTAGTATATTCTTATATATTCTGGTATATTCTGGTATGTTATAGAATATTCTACTATATTCTTGTACAATCTAGTATATTCTAGTATATTCTACTATATTCTAGTATATTCTAGTATATTCTAGTATATTCCGGGGTATTCTAGTGTATTTTTGCACAATCTTGTATATTCTTGTACAATCAAGTATATTCTAGTATAATCTCGTAAAATCTACTGTATTCTAGTATATTCTGGTATATTCTACAATATTGCAGTATATTCTAGTATATTCTAGTATATTCTGGTATATTCTAGTATATTGTAGTATATGCTAGTATATTCTGGTATATTCTAGAATATTGTAGTTTATTCTAGTATATTCTACTATATTCTAGTATATTCTGGTGTATTCTAGTATATTCTACCATATTCCAGTATATTCTAGTATAGTCTAGTATATTCTGGTATATTCTAGTATATTGTAGTATAGTCTATTATATTCTGGTGTAACGGTTCCGGTATTTCCGATGGAGTTCGCGGGGACTCGCGGCGGTTCTCCCCGTGCTGAAAGCGCTCGTCGGACCAGGGTTCGTCCGGCGAGGAGAATGGTCGGGAATCGGAGAGGTTAGTGAAATAACGAGGCGGTGTTTTTAACGGTTATCGCCGGGATAGCTGCCGCTCGCGGTTGTTCGCGGTTCTCGATGTCTGGTGCGCGGCGCGGTCGGTTTCGCGGACCTGGTGCTCGGCGGTGTCAGGACGTGCGGTTGATCGTGGCCGAGGCCACGATCCCCTGCCGCGGGTCGGGTCTTGCGGTCCCCGAGGTCGGCGAAGATGCCAGTTACGGGGCCTCCCACGGCAGTTAACGGTATTCCACGTAGCTCCGCTACATGGATCCGGGTACAGGCTCCGCCTGTCTTCTTACTGGCTCAGCCAGCAGGGCGACGTACGCTCCGCGTACCTTCTTACTAGCTCCGCTAGCAGGGCGGTATACGCTCCGCGTATCTTCCTTCTAGCTCCGCTAGCAGGGTGGTGCACGCTCCGCGTGCGTCCTTACCAGCTCCGCTAGCAGGACGGATCGGAAGGAGACGGGGCAGCTCAGCTACGCCGTCGGGAGCGGAGGTGGACTAGGAGGAAATATTCGTGTTGAAATTACTTACGGCTCCTTGGCTGCTGCGGTGAATCCCTGGGTAAACGGCCTACTGGACTATCTATTCGCGGTGCTTCTAGATTTAGGTACATGTGTCGGTGTCCTGGAGCTAACTAACGCTTCGGCCGCGCTTGCATCGGCTTATATAGCCGATGCTTGGCGGTACGGGGAGCGGTGCGACGCGGTGTTCCACCGATCACCATGGCAACGCGTCGCCGCGGTTTCGTGGCGAACGCGGTGCGGTGCGGTGGGTGATCGGCGGATTTCGGCGCGGCGAGCCGGTACCGCGGCTCGGTTTATTTCGTCGGGGTTCGGTGGACTTCGGCGCGGCGAGCCGGTACCGCGGCTCGGATATTCCGGCGACGTTCGGCGGATTCGTAACAGACCGCGAAACAGGTCTGTTACACCCCCCTCCTACTCCGGGGTGGCGGACGAGCGGCAGCTAACACGGTTTTCTTTTTACTATGTGAGAATGTATTTACAAGAATTGTTGTTGTACTTTGGTATGCTGATTTAACATCCTTACGACTAGCCTTACGACTAGTGGAGCGCGGTCTTACAACTATCGGAGCGCGGTCTTACAACTAATCGGAGCGCGGTCTTACAACTATCGGAGCGCGGTCTTACAACTAATCGGAGCGCGGTCTTACAACTAATCGGAGCGCGGTCTTACAACTAATCGGAGCGCGGTCTTACAACTAATCGGAGCGCGGCCTTACAACTAATCTTACAAATAACCTTACATCTAATGGTCTTACAACTATCGGAGCGCGGGTCTATTCCCTCCGTCGACACCGGCGGAGGCGTCCGTCGGCTTCAAAGTGGAGGACCCATCGGTCCGCCCCGTGGCCGGTCATAAATTTTCGGGCTTGGACGAACCTCGCCGGCACCTCCACCCGTCGTCCGTTGGGCAACGCGTACCAGTGGACTGGCCCTTCGTGCTGCCCGTCGTGACGTAGGGGCGGGGGTGCTCCCGGTGCCGGCCGCCACGGGGTGACGGGATGTCCGTCGTTGCCGGGCGTCTCCACCTCGGGGACTTCGGGCGCGCTCCGACGCGGCCGCGGGCGGCCGCTCTTCGCCGCTGGACGGGGTGCCGCAGGCGTCGGTGCCTGTCCTTCCAGCGGGGTGGGCGGGGGTAGCCTGGTGGGCCGGCGCACCTCGACGAGCGGCCACAGCGCCGGGTTGGGGCGGAATGGGGCCTGGGGGTGGCCGGTCGGGTGGTGGTTTGAGGGCGGCCGTGGTACCATCGCGATTGCCTCGACGTCCTTCCAGCTGGGGACGGGGAGGTCCAGCGGGCCTGGGGGCCGCCGTCTCGGGTCCAGGGGGGGGGGTGGCTGCCCGGAGAACCTCGATCGGCCGCGTGTGAGGTAGGGGTTGCTGCGGCGGGGGCGTCGGCGGTTGATGCGGCCGTCGGAGCGGGTTTTCCTCCCTGGGTGCCCTGGTCGCGGGCACGGGCGGCGTCATGGCGGGTCCCTTCGGTGCTGCGGCTGGCGTACGGGAGTGGGGGGGCCGGGGCAAGTCTGTTTGTCTGGTGCCGGTAGGGGTTGGCCTGGCCCTCCGGCCGATAGCCACCATCGGGGGTTTGGCCAGGGCGGGTGCCCGATGCTGTGGTACCGACCGTGGCTTCTCCGGGGGCGGTGCTTCCCGGGGCAGCTCCTCCGGTCGGTATATCGGCGGGTCCGGCCAGAACGTTGGTTCCACCGTCGAGGTGGCTGGACGCACCCGGAGTCCGTCGTTACTCGCCGGTCGGGACTTCTTCCGGGGGCGGCGGCTGGGCGGTGGCTGGAGGGGAATTTCCGATTCCGACCACCAGGTCGGGTACTCGGGGTCCGGGCTTGCCCCTAGCCGTGGGACACCCAGCGCCTCCTGCAGCGCCACGATGGACGTGGAGGGCGGTGCGGTCGTGCTGGTGGTGGTGGCGTGGCTGGCATCCGACGCCGCGCGGGGGCGGATGGTTCCCCGTTTTCCCGAGGGGCTTCCGGCCTTGCTGCTGGCGGTGGTTGCCGCCGCCGCTGGTTTCGCGGCTCGGGGGCGGCTGGTTAGGCCGACGCATAGCCGCCGCGCCGGCGTCGCCACTGGCCGCGGTCGTGTGGCCTTGCGGGTCGGTGGCTCGGCTGTCCCCGGCTTTGATGGCTCCGGGAGAACCACCGGTCCCTGGTCTGGTGGCGGCTGCACGGCCGCTGGCTCCGTTGCAGGCGGCTCGTGCGTGGCCGCGGGTTTCGTGGCCGGCGGTGACACTGGTTCGGGGGGGGCTGTCGGCTCCGGTGCTGGCGGCTCCGCCGTCGGCATCCGGATGTCCGGTGTGGGCGGCCGCTCGGCCGTGTCCATCGGCTCGTCGGCACATAGCCGGCTCAACTCCTTGAGCTCCTCCAGGAAATCTAAGTCCATTGTTGGCTGGCCTAGGGCAAAGGTTAATGTTCGTGATTAGTCGGCGCGGTCGTCCGGGGCGGCGAGGTACGAGGTGGGTGGCGGCTGTCGGGCGTGGAGCGTCGGTGCCCTCCTCTGTAGGGTCCGGGGGTGGTTCGGGTCCCGTCGCGGGTTTGAGGTCCTGGATGTGTACGTGGCGCATCCATCGGTTGTTCGCGGCTCGGAGGTCGACGATGACTGGCGAGACAATCCGTCCGACGGTGTGCGGCCCGCTGTATTTCGGCGCGAGTTTCGCGTTCACGCCCGCCCCTTTGTTGGAGAGCGTGTGCTCTTTTTTCCAAACGCGGTCTCCCAACGCGGGTCTCCAATCGCGGCGGCGCAGGTTGTAATATTTTTCCTGCCGGCCGATGGCTTGGGCCAAGCGCAGCTTGGCCAGCTCTTGGGCCTCGCGGAGATTCTTCCATCGTCGTTGGGGCGTGTCGGCTGCATCTTCGGTGGTTGGTTGTCCCGGTACTCGCAGCTCTCTGCCCTGGTTCAAGTACGCGGGGCTATATCCGGTGGATTCGTGCTGGGCCGTATTGATGGCGAATCGGGCCTCGTCTATCCTCTCGTCCCAGCGATTGTGATGCCTTCCGGTGTACTGGGCGAGCATTGTTTTTACGACCTTGTTGGCCCTTTCCACCGGATTGCAATGCGGTGAGTATGGCGGTGTCCTACGGTGGGCGATACCAGCGGCCTGCAGGAGGTTGGTGAACGGTTCGCCGATGAACTGGCGGCCGTTATCCGTAATGACGATCTGCGGGGCTCCGTGTCGGAGGATGACCTCCTTCTGGATTGCGGCTGCGACGGCGACACTGATGGCCTTCCGGAGTGGCATCAGTTCGACCCACTTGGTGAAACGGTCAAGTGCGACGCGCAGCCAGATATGGCCACGCCTGGATCGTGGCAACGGTCCCACCAGGTCTATCGACACCGTATGCCATGGCTGTGTCCCCGGGTTGGCGTGGAGACGCCCCGGAGGTTGCTGCGGCGGTATTTTATACCGTTGGCAGACGGCGCAATTTCGGACGTAACGGGCCGCTTCCCGGAACATGCCCGGCCAATAAAACCGCTGAGCTAGACGGACGATGGTCTTGGCGATTCCTAGATGCCCGGCGGTCGGGTCGTCGTGGTACTGACGAAGAAGCTCCTCTCGTTCGGCGGTGGGCACGCAGAGTTTCCACTCGTCTCCCGGCTCAGGCTCGTTGTAATCGAGCTGGTGCAGGATATGGCGGTAGAGTTTGCCGTCCCGTAGCTGGAAGTCGGGCGCGGATGCTGGATCTTCTCGGATGGTTTCGACCTTTTTCTCGTACCAGGAATCGGAGCGCTGTTTCGGTCGGAGCAGGCTTACGCCTGGAGCGGTTTCGGGTCGGGACAGTGCGTCCGCTACCTGGTTTAATTTTCCGGGACGATACTCCACGTCGAAATCATATTGCTGGAGTTCCAGCGCCCATCTTGCGAGTCGTCCGGTCGGGTTATCAATCTGCTGCAGCCACCGCAACGATTGATGGTCGGTTAGGACGGTAAACCGGTACCCCTCCAGGTACGGTTTCATTTTCCTGATGCCCCATACAACGGCGAGACATTCTTTCTCCGTCGCGCTGTAGTTCCGCTCGGCTGCGTTTAACGTATGGCTGGCATACGCGATGACGCGTTCTTCGTCGCCGGTGCCCTGCGTTAGTACGACGCCGAGGCCGTGATCGCTGGCGTCGGTTTGCAGCACAAACGTCTGGTTGAAATCTGGACAGGCGAGGATTGGAGCGGAGACGAGTTTTTCCTTCATCGTTTGGAAGGCGTTTTCCTCGGTGGCGGTCCAGGTCCACTGCGCGTTCTTGCGGGTCAACTTCGTTAAGGGCTCCATTAATTCCGCGAAGTTCGGGACGAACCGGCGGTACCACGATGCCATGCCGTGGAATCGACGTACTTCGCGGATGGTTTTAGGCGCTGGGATCCGAGCGATAGCGCTGGTCTTCTCGAGGTCGGTGCGGATGCCCTGCTGGTCGACGACGTGCCCCAGGTAACGGAGGCTGTCGACACAGAAACGACATTTCTCCGGGTTCAGCCGTAGTCCAGCGGCGCGGAGGCGTCGGAAAACTTCGCGGAGGTGTTCCAGGTGCTGGTCGAACGTTCCGCTTACGACGATGATGTCGTCTAAATAAGCGAAGGCGAACGGCTCGAGTTCCGGGCCGATAATCTGGTCCAGCAGTCGTTGGAATGTGGCTGGGGCGGAATGCAAGCCGAACGGCATGACAGTAAATTGAAATAGCCCTTTCCCGGGGACGGTGAAAGCGGTGAGCGGCCGGCTGGCAGGTTCGAGTGGCACCTGCCAGTATCCATTCTTCAGATCCAACGTCGTCAGGAACCTCGCTCCTCGTAGCTTGTCGAGGGTTGCCTGGATGTGCGGCAGCGGATACGCATCTTTCTCCGATCGTTCGTTGAGCTTCCGGAAGTCCACGCAGAAACGTGGTCGACCGTCCTTCTTCTTGACGACGACGACGGGCGAACTCCAGGGGCTGCTGGATGGCTCGATGACCCCGTCTTGCAGCATCTTGTCGACCTCCTCGTCGATGATGGCCTGCATGGCCGGATTCCGTGGGCGATAACGCTGCTTGAGCGGCGTGTCGTTGGTTAGCTTAATTCGGTGTTGAATTAGGCGGGTTAGCCCGGTCACGGTCTGGAATCTCTCCATTTCCTCGGCCAGGAAATTCTGGAGGCGGAGTCGTTCGGTTTCCTGCGGTATTCGGAGACCCGCTTGCAGGCACGGCTCGGCGAGGCACGACGTGGGCCAGGAGGCGACGGCTAGCGGTGGCTGGAGCGGTATTTGGAGAGCCGCGATCGCCTGGATGCCCAGGAGTACCGGTACGCCCATGTTTGGTAGGATAGTGAACTCCTGGATCCATTCCCTTCCCAGGGCCTGGAATGGCAGGCGTAGCACGCCGGTGATGTCGGCATCGGATCCATCGGCGAGGCCGACGAGGTTGGAGACCGTCTGCGGGCGGAGACCTTCGTCGCGGGCCCATTCCTGCACCTCCCCGTTGATGCAGGACAGCTGCGCCCCGGTGTCGAGCAGCGCGTCGATTTCTCGCCCGAGAATCCGGACCGGTAAGAGCGGGCGCGGCGTATATCTTACGGCGGGGGCCGGCGGTTGCCCGTCTGCGTCGGTCCCCGGCGGTCGTTTCCCGGCGGGTGACAATCGCGAGTTAATACGTCGTCGCGGCCGCATTGGGAGCAAAATCGCCGCGGAGTATTTCGGCAGTTGAAACGGGTATGCCCTCGCTGTTTGCACCGCCAGCAATGGGTGGCCGGACTGTATCGGTCGCTGGCCGGCGTGGTACTGAGGCGGGCGAGGCGCGTTTCGACCGGTTCCAAGGGTGTCGGCTCGAAACTTGTTCTTCGCTCGGTCGGTTTTGGCGCGGCGGCGATCGTGGCGCGGGCCGGAGGGCGCGATATCCGGTTCTTTCGTTCGGTGGCCTGCTCGATCCGCTGGATTTGCCGTAACAGATCGTCCAGGTCGTCAATGGAGTCTGGGTCGATGAGTACGGCATAGTCGGGCAGCATGTTCTCGTAGACGGTCTCTAGGTACTCCCGCGTCGGTATCCGGGCCCGTCGCATGAGCGTCAGAAGAGCGTTCATATATACATTAAACGGCTCTCCCGGCCGCTGCGCGCGCTCACGAGCTTCTCGCTAGACTTGGCGTCTGGTCCGGTGCGAGGCGAAAAAGGCGAGGAACTTTTCGACGAATTTTCGCCACGACGGTATCTGGTGTCGCATGTTTCGGAACCAGAGCTGTGCCTCGCCGCGCAGTAAATCGGGAAGTCCGCGGAGCAGCTCGGAGTCCGGCACCTGGTAGGCTTCCTGTAGCTCCTCGATGCGTTCTAGAAAGGCGAACGGATCCTTCCCGTCGCTGGTGCAGCCCCATTTGCGGATCTGGTCCATCGTGTGGCTGGCGGCGGTGGCGGCGGCGGCGGTGCTGGCTGGCAAGGGGCCGGCGGGAATCTCTGGGTTGGCGATACAGTGGTCGGCGAGCCGCTGTCGCAGCTCCCTGATGGTGCCGGATATGGGGAGCTTCAGGCGTTGTAACTCCTGCACGAGCTGCTTCTTCGTAAGCCCGTCGGTTTCGCTTGGTTTCAGCAACGGCATCGGATCGGCTCGGTTCGGCTCGGCTCGACTCGGCTCGGCTCGGCTCGGCTCGGCTCCTTGAAATTTCGCGGGCTACGAATTTAGTTCGTTGCGCGACCGCTAGATGGCGTTAGCGGTCGCGACCGCAGTCGCGGATCGAGCGCGATCGCGTGTAGCGCGGCCGGTGGCCAATAGGTGGCGCGGGCGGTATCGATCGCGCGCGGTATCGAGCGTGATCGCGTGTAGCGCGGACGGCGGCCAATAGGTGGCGCGGGCGGTATCGAGCGTGATCGCGGTACCGCGCGAGATCGTGCGTAGTACGGTCGGTTGCCGATGGGTGGCGCGGAGGGTATCGAATGTGAGCGCGTTCGGTCAGCGGTGGCGACTAGGTGGCGCGCGCGGTACGATTGGCGTACAACCTTCGCGAGACATAACCTCGTCGCGCTGAAGCACGTGCTCGCGGTAGTTTTCCGACGCGGTTGCTTGCACCAGGTCCCTGTTCGGGCGCCATGTAACGGTTCCGGTATTTCCGATGGAGTTCGCGGGGACTCGCGGCGGTTCTCCCCGTGCTGAAAGCGCTCGTCGGACCAGGGTTCGTCCGGCGAGGAGAATGGTCGGGAATCGGAGAGGTTAGTGAAATAACGAGGCGGTGTTTTTAACGGTTATCGCCGGGATAGCTGCCGCTCGCGGTTGTTCGCGGTTCTCGATGTCTGGTGCGCGGCGCGGTCGGTTTCGCGGACCTGGTGCTCGGCGGTGTCAGGACGTGCGGTTGATCGTGGCCGAGGCCACGATCCCCTGCCGCGGGTCGGGTCTTGCGGTCCCCGAGGTCGGCGAAGATGCCAGTTACGGGGCCTCCCACGGCAGTTAACGGTATTCCACGTAGCTCCGCTACATGGATCCGGGTACAGGCTCCGCCTGTCTTCTTACTGGCTCAGCCAGCAGGGCGACGTACGCTCCGCGTACCTTCTTACTAGCTCCGCTAGCAGGGCGGTATACGCTCCGCGTATCTTCCTTCTAGCTCCGCTAGCAGGGTGGTGCACGCTCCGCGTGCGTCCTTACCAGCTCCGCTAGCAGGACGGATCGGAAGGAGACGGGGCAGCTCAGCTACGCCGTCGGGAGCGGAGGTGGACTAGGAGGAAATATTCGTGTTGAAATTACTTACGGCTCCTTGGCTGCTGCGGTGAATCCCTGGGTAAACGGCCTACTGGACTATCTATTCGCGGTGCTTCTAGATTTAGGTACATGTGTCGGTGTCCTGGAGCTAACTAACGCTTCGGCCGCGCTTGCATCGGCTTATATAGCCGATGCTTGGCGGTACGGGGAGCGGTGCGACGCGGTGTTCCACCGATCACCATGGCAACGCGTCGCCGCGGTTTCGTGGCGAACGCGGTGCGGTGCGGTGGGTGATCGGCGGATTTCGGCGCGGCGAGCCGGTACCGCGGCTCGGTTTATTTCGTCGGGGTTCGGTGGACTTCGGCGCGGCGAGCCGGTACCGCGGCTCGGATATTCCGGCGACGTTCGGCGGATTCGTAACAGACCGCGAAACAGGTCTGTTACACTGGTATATTCTAGTATATTGTAGTATATTCTAGTATATTCTAGTATATTCTAGTATATTCTAGTATATTCTAGTATATTCTAGTATATTCTGGTATATTCTAGTATATTCAACTATATTCTTGTATATTCTAGTATATTCTAGTTTATTCTAGTATATTCCAGTATATTCTAGTATATTCTTATATATTCTAGTATATTCTGGTATGTTATAGAATATTCTGGTATGTTATAGAATATTCTGGTGTGTTATAGAATATTCTACTATATTCTTGTACAATCAAGTGCAGTCTAGTATATTCTATTATATTCTAGTATATCGTATTATATTCTATTATATTCTAGTATATTCCAGTATACACTAGTATATTCTACTGTATTCCAGTACCTTCTGGTATATACTATTATATTCTGGCATATTGTAGTATATTCTGGTATATTCTAGTATATTCTAGTATATTCGAGTATATTCTAGTATATTCCAGTATAATCTGGTATATTCTAGTATATTGTAGTATATTCTATTATATTCTGGTATATTCTAGTATATTGTAGTATATTCTAGTATATTCTACTAACTTCTAGTATATACTTGTAAATTCTAGTATATTCTGCTATATTCTAGTATGTTCTAGTACATTCTGGTATATTCTAGTATATTCTGGTATATTCTAGTATATTCTGGTATGTTATAGTATATTCAACAATATTCTTGTATATTCTAGTATATTCTAGTTTATTCTAGTATATTCCAGTATATTCTAGTATATTCTAGTATATTCTAGTATATTCTGGTATATTCTAGTATATTCTAGTATGTTCTGGAATATTCTAGTATATTCTAGTATATTCTAGTATATTCTAGTATATTCCAGTATATTCTGGTATATTCTAGTATATTCTAGTATATTCTAGTATATTCTGGGGTATTCTAGTGTATTTTTGCACAATCTTGTATATTCTTGTACAATCAAATATATTCTAGTATAATCTCGTAAAATCTACTATATTCTAGTATATTCTGGTATATTCTACAATATTGCAGTATATTCTAGTATATTCTAGTATATTCTGGTATATTCTAGTATATTGTAGTATATGCTAGTATATTCTGGTATATTCTAGAATATTGTAGTTTATTCTAGTATATTCTACTATATTCTAGTATATTCTGGTGTATTCTAGTATATTCTACCATATTCCAGTATATTCTAGTATAGTCTAGTATATTCTGGTATATTCTAGTATATTGTAGTATAGTCTATTATATTCTGGTATATTCTAGTATATTGTAGTATATTCTAGTATATTCTAGTATATTCTAGTATATTCTAGTATATTCTAGTATATTCTAGTATATTCTGGTATATTCTAGTATATTCAACTATATTCTTGTATATTCTAGTATATTCTAGTTTATTCTAGTATATTCCAGTATATTCTAGTATATTCTTATATATTCTAGTATATTCTGGTATGTTATAGAATATTCTGGTATGTTATAGAATATTCTGGTGTGTTATAGAATATTCTACTATATTCTTGTACAATCAAGTGCAGTCTAGTATATTCTATTATATTCTAGTATATTCTAGTATATTCTAGTATATTCTAGTATATTCCAGTATACACTAGTATATTCTACTGTATTCCAGTACCTTCTGGTATATACTATTATATTCTGGCATATTGTAGTATATTCTGGTATATTCTAGTATATTCTAGTATATTCGAGTATATTCTAGTATATTCCAGTATAATCTGGTATATTCTAGTATATTGTAGTATATTCTAGTATATTCTGGTATATTCTAGTATATTGTAGTATATTCTAGTATATTCTACTAACTTCTAGTATATTCTGGTGTATTCTAGTATATTCTACCATATTCCAGTATATTCTAGTATATTCTAGTATATTCTGGTATATTCTAGTATATTGTAGTATAGTCTATTATATTCTGGTATATTCTAGTATATTGTAGTATATTCTAGTATATTCTAGTAACTTCTAGTATATACTTGTATATTCTAGTATATTCTAGTATATTGTAGTATATTCTCGTATATTCTAGTATATTGTAGTATATTCTGGTGTATTCTAGTATATTGTAGTGTATTCTAGTATATTCTGGTATATTCTAGTATATTGTAGTATATTGTTGTATATTCTCATATATTCTATTATATCCTAGTATATTCTAGTATATTCTAGTATATTCTAGTATATTCTACTATATTCTAGTATATTCTGGTATATTCTGGTATATTCTAGTATATTCTGGTATATTCTAGTATATTCTGGTATATTCTTGTATATTCTGGTACATTCTGGAATATTCTAGTATATTCTAGTATATTCTAGTATATTCTAGTATATTCTGATATATTCTTGTATATTTTAGCATATTCTAGTATATTCTGAAATATTCTAGTATAATCTTGTACAATCTAGTATATTCTAGTATATTCTAGTATATTCTAGTATATTCCAGTATATTCTAGTATATTCTTGTATATTCCACTATATTCTAGTATATTCTAGTATATTTTGGGGTATTCTAGTGTATTTTTGCACAATCTTGTATATTCTTGTACAATCAAGTATATTCTAGTATAATCTCGTAAAATCTACTATATTCTAGTATATTCTGGTATATTCTACAATATTGCAGTACATTCTAGTATATTCTACTATATTCTAGTATATTCTGGTATATTCTAGTATATTGTAGTATAGTCTAGTATATTTTGGTATATTCTAGTACATTGTAGTAAATTCTAGTATATTCTGGTATATTGTTGTATATTCTCGAATATTCTAGTATATCCTAGTATATTCAAGTATATTCTAGTATATTCTAGTATATTCTGGTATATTCTAGTATATTCTGGTATATTCTAGTATATTCTGGTATGTTATAGTATATTCAACTATATTCTTGTATATTCTAGTATATTCTAGTTTATTCTAGTATATTCTGGTATATTCTAGTATATTGTAGTTTATTCTAGTATATTCTACTATATTCTAGTATATTCTGGTGTATTCTAGTATATTCTGGTATATTCTAGTATATTGTAGTATATTCTAGTATATTCTACTAACTTCTAGTATATACATGTATGTTCTAGTATATTCTAGTATATTCTGGTATATTCTAGTATATTCTAGTATATTCTAGTAACTTCTAGTATATACATGTATGTTCTAGTATATTCTAGTACATTCTGGTATATTCTAGTATATTCTGGTATGTTATAGTATATTCTAATATATTCTTGTACATTCTAGTATATTCTAGATTATTCTAGTATATTCCAGTTTATTCTAGTATATTCTTATATATTCTAGTATATTCTGGTATGTTATAGAATATTCTGGTATGTTATAGAATATTCTACTATATTCTTGTACAATCTAGTATATTCTAGTATATTCTACTATATTCTAGTATATTCTAGTATATTCTAGTATATTCTAGTATATTCTGGGGTATTCTAGTATATTCTACCATATTCCAGTATATTCTAGTATAGTCTAGTATATTCTGGTATATTCTAGTATATTGTAGTATAGTCTATTATATTCTGGTATATTCTAGTATATTGTAGTATATTCTAGTATATTCTAGTATATTCTAGTATATTCTAGTATATTCTAGTATATTCTGGTATATTCTAGTATATTCTAGTATATTCTACTATATTCTAGTATATTCTGGTATATTCTACAATATTGCAGTATATTCTAGTATATTCTAGTATATTCTGGTATATTCTAGTATATTGTAGTATATGCTAGTATATTCTGGTATATTCTAGAATATTGTAGTTTATTCTAGTATATTCTACTATATTCTAATATATTCTGGTGTATTCTAGTATATTCTACCATATTCCAGTATATTCTACCATATTCCAGTATATTCTAGTATATTCTAGTATATTCTGGTATATTCTATTATATTGTAGTATAGTCTATTATATTCTGGTATATTCTAGTATACTGTAGTATATTCTAGTATATTCTAGTAACTTCTAGTATATACTTGTATATTCTAGCATATTCTAGTATATTGTAGTATATTCTCGTATATTCTAGTATATTGTAGTATATTCTGGTGTATGCTAGTATATTGTAGTGTATTCTAGTATATTCTGGTATATTCTAGTATATTCTGGTATATTCTAGTATATTCTGGTATATTCTAGTATATTGTAGTATAGTCTATTATATTCTGGTATATTCTAGTACATTGTAGTAAATTCTAGTATATTCTGGTATATTGTTGTATATTCTCGAATATTCTAGTATATCCTAGTATATTCAAGTATATTCTAGTATATTCTAGTATATTCTGGTATATTCTAGTATATTCTGGTGTATTCTAGTATATTCTGGTATGTTATAGTATATTCAACTATATTCTTGTATATTCTAGTATATTCTAGTTTATTCTAGTATATTCTGGTATATTCTAGTATATTGTAGTTTATTCTAGTATATTCTACTATATTCTAGTATATTCTGGTGTATTCTAGTATATTCTACCATATTCCAATATATTCTAGTATATTCTAGTATATTCTGGTATATTCTAGTATATTGTAGTATAGTCTATTATATTCTGTTATATTCTAGTATATTGTAGTATATTCTAGTATATTCTAGTAACTTCTAGTATATACATGTATGTTCTAGTATATTCTAGTATATTCTGGTATATTCTAGTATATTCTGGTATGTTATAGTATATTCTAATATATTCTTGTACATTCTAGTATATTCTAGATTATTCTAGTATATTCCAGTTTATTCTAGTATATTCTTATATATTCTAGTATATTCTGGTATGTTATAGAATATTCTACTATATTCTTGTACAATCTAGTATATTCTAGTATATTCTACTATATTCTAGTATATTCTAGTATATTCTAGTATATTCTAGTATATTCTGGGGTATTCTAGTATATTCTACCATATTCCAGTATATTCTAGTATAGTCTAGTATATTCTGGTATATTCTAGTATATTGTAGTATAGTCTATTATATTCTGGTATATTCTAGTATATTGTAGTATATTCTAGTATATTCTAGTATATTCTAGTATATTCTAGTATATTCTAGTATATTCTAGTATATTCTGGTATATTCTAGTATATTCAACTATATTCTTGTATATTCTAGTATATTCTAGTTTATTCTAGTATATTCCAGTATATTCTAGTATATTCTTATATATTCTAGTATATTCTGGTATGTTATAGAATATTCTGGTATGTTATAGAATATTCTGGTGTGTTATAGAATATTCTACTATATTCTTGCACAATCAAGTGCAGTCTAGTATATTCTATTATATTCTAGTATATTCTAGTATATTCTAGTATATTCTAGTATATTCCAGTATACAATAGTATATTCTACTGTACTCCAGTACCTTCTGGTATATACTATTATATTCTGGCATATTGTAGTATATTCCGGTATATTCTAGTATATTCTAGTATATTCGAGTATATTCTAGTATATTCCAGTATAATCTGGTATATTCTAGTATATTGTAGTATATTCTATTATATTCTGGTATATTCTAGTATATTGTAGTATATTCTAGTATATTCTACTAACTTCTAGTATATACTTGTAAATTCTAGTATATTCTGCTATATTCTAGTATGTTCTAGTACATTCTGGTATATTCTAGTATATTCTGGTATATTCTAGTATATTCTGGTATGTTATAGTATATTCAACTATATTCTTGTATATTCTAGTATATTCTAGTTTATTCTAGTATATTCCAGTATATTCTAGTATATTCTAGTATATTCTAGTATATTCTGGTATATTCTAGTATATTCTAGTATATTCTGGAATATTCTAGTATATTCTAGTATATTCTAGTATATTCTAGTATATTCTGATATATTCTTGTATATTTTAGCATATTCTAGTATATTCTGAAATATTCTAGTATAATCTTGTACAATCTAGTATATTCTAGTATATTCTAGTATATTCCAGTATATTCTACCATGTTCCACTATATTCTAGTATATTCTAGTATATTCACGTATATTCTAGTATATCCTAGTATATTCTGGCCTATTCCAGTATATTCTACCATATTCCACTATATTCTAGTATATTCTAGTATATTCTAGTATATTCTAGTATATTCTAGTATATTCTTGTATATTCTAGTATATTCTAGTATATTCTAGTATATTCTGGTATATTCTAGTATATTCTGGTATATTCTAGTATATTCTGGTATATTCTTGTATATTCTGGTACATTCTGGAATATTCTAGTATATTCTGAAATATTCTAGTATAATCTTGTACAATCTAGTATATCCTAGTATATTCTAGTATATTCCAGTATATTCTACCATGTTCCACTATATTCTAGTATATTCTAGTATGTTCACGTATATTCTAGTATATCCTAGTATATTCTGGCCTATTCCAGTATATTCTACCATATTCCACTATATTCTAGTATATTCTAGTATATTCTAGTATATTCTAGTATATTCTAGTATATTCTAGTATATTCTGGTATATTCTAGTATATTCTGGTATATTCTAGTATATTCTGGTATATTCTTGTATATTCTGGTACATTCTAGTGTATTCAAGTATATTCTACTATAGTCTACTATATTCTACTATGTTCTTGTACATTCTGGTATATTCTAGTATATTCTACTATATTCTAGTATATTCCAGTATATTCTAGTATATTCTAGTATATTCCAGTATATTCTAGTATATTCTTGTATATTCTACTATATTCTAGTATATTCTAGTATATTCTAGTATATTCTGGGGTATTCTAGTGTATTTTTGCACAATCTTGTATATTCTTGTACAATCAAGTATATTCTAGTATAATCTCGTAAAATCTACTATATTCTAGTATATTCTGGTATATTCTACAATATTGCAGTATATTCTAGTATATTCTACTATATTCTAGTATATTCTGGTATATTCTAGTACATTGTAGTAAATTCTAGTATATTCTGGTGTATTGTTGTATATTCTCGATTATTCTAGTATATCCTAGTATATTCAAGTATATTCTAGATTATTCTAGTATATTCCAGTTTATTCTAGTATATTCTTATATATTCTAGTATATTCTGGTACGTTATAGAATATTCTGGTATGTTATAGAATATTCTACTATTTTCTTGTACAATCTAGTATATTCTAGTATATTCTACTATATTCTAGTATATTCTAGTATATTCTAGTATATTCTAGTATATTCTGGGGTATTCTAGTGTATTTTTGTACAATCTTGTATATTCTTGTACAATCAAATATATTCTAGTATAATCTCGTAAAATCTACTATATTCTAGTATATTCTGGTATATTCTACAATATTGCAGTATATTCTAGTATATTCTAGTATATTCTGGTATATTCTAGTATATTGTAGTATATGCTAGTATATTCTGGTATATTCTAGAATATTGTAGTTTATTCTAGTATATTCTACTATATTCTAGTATATTCTGGTGTATTCTAGTATATTCTACCATATTCCAGTATATTCTAGTATAGTCTAGTATATTCTGGTATATTCTAGTATATTGTAGTATAGTCCATTATATTCTGGTATATTCTAGTATATTGTAGTATATTCTAGTATATTCTAGTAACTTCTAGTATATACTTGTATATTCTAGTATATTCTAGTATATTGTAGTATATTCTCGTATATTCTAGTATATTGTAGTATATTCTGGTGTATTCTAGTATATTGTAGTGTATTCTAGTATATTCTGGTATATTCTAGTATATTGTAGTATATTGTTCTATATTCTCATATATTCTAGTGTATCCTAGTATATTCTAGTATATTCTGGTATATTCTAGTATATTCAACTATATTCTTGTATATTCTAGTATATTCTAGTTTATTCTAGTATATTCCAGTATATTCTAGTATATTCTTATATATTCTAGTATATTCTGGTATATTCTAGTATATTCTACTATATTCTAGTATATTCTACTATATTCTAGTATATTCTAGTGTATTTTTGCACAATCTAGTATATTATTGTTCAATGTAGTATATTCTAGTATATTCTGGTATATTCTAGTATATTCTACTATATTCTAGTATATTCTAGTGTATTTTTGCACAATCTAGTATATTATTGTTCAATGTAGTATATTCTATTATATTCTAGTATATTCTATTATATTCTGGTATATTCTGGTATATTCTAGTATATTTTGGTATATTATAGTATAATCTTGTACAATCTAGTATATTCTAGTATATTCTAGCATATTCCAGTATATTCTACCATATTCCACTATATTCTAGTATATTCTAGTGTATTCTAGTATATTCATCCATATTCCATTATATTCTAGTATATCCTAGTATATTCTAGTATATTGTAGTATATTCTCGTATATTCTGGTATATTGTAGTATATTCTACTATATTCTAGTATATTCTGGTATATTCTAGTAAATTCAATTATATTCTTGTACATTCTACTATATTGTAGTATATTCTATTGTATTTTTGCACAATCTAGTATATTCTTGAACAATCTAGTGTATTCTAGTATATTCTTGTAAAATCTACTATATTCTAGTATATTCTTGTGTATTTTTGCACAATCTAGTATATTATTGTTCAATGTAGTATATTCTAGTATATTCTACTATATTCTAGTATATTCTACTATATTCTAGTATATTCTAGTGTATTTTTGCACAATCTAGTATATTATTGTTCAATGTAGTATATTCTATTATATTCTAGTATATTCTATTATATTCTGGTATATTCTGGTATATTCTAGTATATTTTGGTATATTATAGTATAATCTTGTACAATCTAGTATATTCTAGTATATTCTAGCATATTCCAGTATATTCTACCATATTCCAGTATATTCTAGTATATTCTGTTATATT
>CAJYYI030000395.1:0-56083 GCA_913789915.3 Sphecodes monilicornis
AATATACTAGAATATACTAGAATATACTAGAATATACTAGAATATACTAGAATATACTAGAATATACTAGAATATACTAGAATATACTAGAATATACTAGAATATACTAGAATATACTAGAATATACTAGAATATACTAGAATATACCAGAATATACACGAATATACCAGAATATACACGAATATACTAGAATATACTAGAATATACTAGAATATACTAGAATATACTAGAATATACTAGAATATACTAGAATATACTAGAATATACTAGAATATACTAGAATATACTAGAATATACTAGAATATACTAGAATATACTAGAATATACTAGAATATACCAGAATATACACGAATATACCAGAATATACACGAATATACTAGAATATACTAGAATATACTAGAATATACTAGAATATACTAGAATATACTAGAATATACTAGAATATACTAGAATATACTAGAATATACTAGAATATACTAGAATATACTAGAATATACTAGAATATACCAGAATATACACGAATATACTAGAATATAGTAGAATATACTAGAATATACTAGAATATACTACAGTACAATAGAATATACTAGAATATACTAGAATATACTAGAATGTACAAGAATATACTAGAATATACTAGAATGTACAAGAATATACAAGAATATACTAGAATATACTGGAATATACTAGAATGTGCAAGAATATACGAGAATATACCAGAATATACTGGAATATGGTAGAATATACTGGAATATACTGGAACATGGTAGAACATACTAGAATATACTACAGTATACTAGAATATGCTGGAATATGGTAGAATATGGTAGAATATACTGGAATATACTAGAACATACTAGAATATACTAGAATATACTAGAATATACTAGAATATACTAGAATATACTAGAATATACTAGAATATACTAGAATATACTAGAATATACTAGAATATACTAGAATATACTGGAATATGGTAGAATATGGTAGAATATACTGGAATATACTAGAACATACTAGAATATACTAGAATATACTAGAATATACTAGAATATACTAGAATATACTAGAATATACTAGAATATACTAGAATATACTAGAATATACTAGAATATACTAGAATATACTAAGGTATACTAGAATATACTAGAATATACTAGAATATACTAGAATATACTAGAATATACTAGAATATACTAGAATATACCAGAATATACAAGAATGTACTAGAATATAGTAGAATATACTAGAATATAGTAGAATATACTAGAATATAGTAGAATATACTAGAATATAGTAGAATATACTAGAATATAGTAGAATATACTAGAATATACTACAGTACAATAGAATATACTAGAATATACTAGAATGTACAAGAATATACTAGAATATACTAGAATGTACAAGAATATACAAGAATATACTACAATATGCTGGAATATGGTAGAATATACTGGAATATACTGGAATATGGTAGAATATACTGGAACATACTGGAATATGGTAGAATATACTGGAATATGGTGGAATATACTGGAATATACTAGAATATACTAGAATATACTAGAATATACTAGAATATACTAGAATATACTAGAATATACTAGAATATACTAGAATATACTACAGTACAATAGAATATACTAGAATATACTAGAATGTACAAGAATATACTAGAATATACTAGAATGTACAAGAATATACAAGAATATACTACAATATACTAGAATATACTAGAATATACTAGAATATACTAGAATATACTAGAATATACTAGAATATACTAGAATATACTAGAATATACTTGAATATACTAGAATATACTAGAATATACTAGAATATACTAGAATATACCAGAATATACACGAATATACTAGAATATAGTAGAATATACTAGAATATACTAGAATATACTACAGTACAATAGAATATACTAGAATATACTAGAATATACTAGAATGTACAAGAATATACTAGAATATAAGAATATACAAGAATATACTAGAATATACTAGAATATACTAGAATATACTAGAATATACTAGAATATACTAGAATATACTAGAATATACTAGAATATACTAGACTATACTAGAATATACTAGAATATACTAGAATATACTAGAATATACTAGAATATACTAGAATATACCAGAATATACACGAATATACTAGAATATAGTAGAATATACTAGAATATACTACAGTACAATAGAATATACTAGAATATACTAGAATATACTAGAATGTACAAGAATATACTAGAATATACTAGAATGTACAAGAATATACAAGAATATACTACAATATGCTGGAATATGGTAGAATATACTGGAATATACTGGAATATGGTAGAATATACTGGAATATGGTGGAATCTACTGGAATATACGAGAATATACTAGAATATACTAGAATATAATAGAATGCACATGAATATACTAGTATATACTAGAATATACTGGAATATCGTAAAATATACTGGAATATACTACAATACTCCAGAATATACTATAATATACTGGAATATACTAGAATATACTACAATATACTAGAATATACTAGAATATACTAGAATATACCAGAATATACTAGAATATACTAGAATATACTAGAATATACTAGAATATACTAGAATATACTAGAATATACTCGAATATACTAGAATATACTAGAATATACCAGAATATACACGAATATACTAGAATATAGTAGAATATTCAAGAATATACTACAGTACGATAGAATATACTAGAATATACTAGAATGTACAAGAATATACTAGAATATACTAGAATGTACAAGAATATACAAGAATATACTACAATATGCTGGAATATGGTAGAATATACTGGAATATACTGGAATATGGTAGAATATACTGGAATATGGTGGAATATACTGGAATATACGAGAATATACTAGAATATACTAGAATATAATAGAATGCACATGAATATACTAGTATATACTAGAATATACTCGAATATCGTAAAATATACTGGAATATACTACAATACTCCAGAATATACTAGAATATACTAGAATATACTAGAATATACTAGAATATACTAGAATATACTAGAATATACTAGAATATACTAGAATATACTAAATATACTAGAATATACTAGAATATACTAGAATATACTAGAATATACTAGAATATACTAGAATATACTAGAATATACTAGAATATACTAGAATATACTAGAATATACTAGAATATACTAGAATATACTAGAATATACTAGAATATACTAGAATATACTAGAATTTACCAGAATATACACGAATATACTAGAATATAGTAGAATATACTAGAATATACTAGAATATACTACAGTACAATAGAATATACTAGAATATACTAGAATATACTAGAATGTACAAGAATATACTAGAATATACTAGAATGTACAAGAATATACAAGAATATACTAGAATATACTGGAATATACTAGAATGTGCAAGAATATACGAGAATATACCAGAATATACTGGAATATGGTAGAATATACTGGAATATACTGGAACATGGTAGAACATACTAGAATATACTACAGTATACTACAATATGCTGGAATATGGTAGAATATACTGGAATATACTGGAATATGGTAGAATATACTGGAATATGGTGGAATATACTGGAATATACGAGAATATACTAGAATATACTAGAATATAATAGAATGCACATGAATATACTAGTATATACTAGAATATACTCGAATATCGTAAAATATACTGGAATATACTACAATACTCCAGAATATACAGCAATATACTAGAATATACTAGAATATACTAGAATATACTACAATATACTAGAATATACTGGAATATGGTAGAATATGGTAGAATATGGTAGAATATGGTAGAATATACTGGAATATGGTAGAATATACTGGAATATACTAGAATATACTAGAATATACTAGAATATACTAGAATATACTAGAATATACTAGAATATACTAGAATGTACAAGAATATACTAGAATATACTAGAATGTATAAGAATATACTAGAATATACTGGAATATACTAGAATGTGCAAGAATATACGAGAATATACCAGAATATACTGGAATATGGTAGAATATACTGGAATATGGTGGAATATACTGGAATATACGAGAATATACTAGAATATACTAGAATATACTAGAATATACTGGAATATGGTAGAATATACTGGAATATACTGGAATATGGTAGAATATACTGGAATATGGTAGAATATACTGGAATATACAAGAATATACTGGAATGTACAAGAATATACTAGAACATAGTAGAATATACTAGAATGTGTTAGAATATACTAGAATATGTTAGAATATACTCGAACATACTAGAATATACTGGAATATACAAGAATATACTAGAATATACTAGAATATAATAGAATGCACATGAATATACTAGTATATACTAGAATATACTCGAATATCGTAAAATATACTGGAATATACTACAATACTCCAGAATATACAGCAATATACTAGAATATACTAGAATATACTAGAATATACTAGAATATACTAGAATATACTACAATATACTAGAATATACTAGAATATACTAGAATATACTAGAATATACTAGAATATACTGGAATATGGTAGAATATGGTAGAATATACTGGAATATACTGGAATATGGTAGAATATACTGGAATATGGTAGAATATACTGGAATATGGTAGAATATACTGGAATATACTAGAATATACTAGAATATACTAGAATATACTAGAATATACTAGAATATACTAGAATATACTAGAATATAATAGAATATATTAGAATATACTAGAATATACTAGAATATACTAGAATATACTAGAATATACTAGAATATACTAGAATATACTAGAATATACTAGAATATACTAGAATATACTAGAATATACTAGAATATACTAGAATATACTAGAATATAGTAGAATATACTAGAATATACTAGAATATACTTAAATATACTAGAATATACTAGAATATACTAGAATATACTAGAATATACTAGAATATACTAGAATATACCAGAATATACACGAATTTACTAGAATATAGTAGAATATACTAGAATATACTAGAATATACTACAGTACAATAGAATATACTAGAATATACTAGAATATACAAGAATGTACAAGAATATACTAGAATATACTAGAATGTACAAGAATATTCCAGAATATACTGGAATATGGTAGAATATACTGGAATATACTGGAACATGGTAGAACATACTAGAATATACTACAGTATACTACAATATGCTGGAATATTGTAGAATATACTGGAATATACTGGAATATGGTGGAATATACCGGAATATCCGAGAATATACTAGAATATACTAGAATATAATAGAATGCACATGAATATACTAGTATATACTAGAATATACTCGAATATCGTAAAATATACTGGAATATACTACAATACCCCAGAATATACTAGAATATACTAGAATATACTAGAATATACTAGAATATACTAGAATATACTAGAATATACTAGAATATACTAGAATATACTAGAATATACTAGAATATACTAGAATATACTAGAATATACTAGAATATACTAGAGTATACTAGAATATACTAGAATATACTGGAATATACTAGAAAATACTAGAATATACTAGAATATACTAGAATATACTAGAATATACTAGAATATACTAGAATATACTAGAATATACTAGAATATACTAGAATATACTAGAATATACTAGAATATACTAGAATATACTAGAATATACTAGAATATAGTAGAATATACTAGAATATACTAGAATATACTTAAATATACTAGAATATACTAGAATATACTAGAATATACTAGAATATACTAGAATATACTAGAATATACTAGAATATACCAGAATATACACGAATATATTAGAATATAGTAGAATATACTAGAATATACTAGAATATACTACAGTACAATAGAATATACTAGAATATACTAGAATATACAAGAATATACAAGAATATACTAGAATATACTAGAATGTACAAGAATATACTAGAATATACTGGAATATACTAGAATGTGCAAGAATATACGAGAATATACCAGAATATACTGGAATATGGTAGAATATACTGGAATATACTGGAACATGGTAGAACATACTAGAATATACTACAGTATACTACAATATGCTGGAATATGGTAGAATATACTGGAATATACTGGAATATGGTAGAATAATCTGGAATATGGTGGAATATACTGGAATATCCGAGAATATACTAGAATATACGAGAATATAATAGAATGCACATGAATATACTAGTATATACTAGAATATACTCGAATATCGTAAAATATACTGGAATATACTACAATACTCCAGAATATACTAGAATATACTAGAATATACTAGAATATACTAGAATATACTAGAATATACTAGAATATACTAGAATATACTAGAATATACTAGAATATACTAGAATATACTAGAATATACTAGAATATACTAGAATATACTAGAATATACTAGAATATACTAGAATATACTAGAATATACTAGAATATACTAGAATATACTAGAATATACTAGAATATACTAGAATATACTAGAATATACTAGAATATACTAGAATTTACCAGAATATACACGAATATACTAGAATATAGTAGAATATACTAGAATATACTAGAATATACTACAGTACAATAGAATATACTAGAATATACTAGAATATACTAGAATGTACAAGAATATACTAGAATATACTAGAATGTACAAGAATATACCAGAATATACTGGAATATGGTAGAATATACTGGAATATACTGGAACATGGTAGAACATACTAGAATATACTACAGTATACTAGAATATGCTGGAATATGGTAGAATATACTGGAATATACTGGAATATGGTAGAATATACTGGAATATGGTGGAATATACTGGAATATACGAGAATATACTAGAATATACGAGAATATAATAGAATGCACATGAATATACTAGTATATACTAGAATATACTCGAATATCGTAAAATATACTGGAATATACTACAATACTCCAGAATATACTAGAATATACTAGAATATACTAGAATATACTAGAATATACTAGAATATACTAGAATATACTAGAATATACTAGAATATACTAGAATATACTAGAATATACTAGAATATACTAGAATATACTAGAATATACTAGAATATACTAGAATATACTAGAATATACTAGAATATACTAGAATATACTAGAATATACTAGAATATACTAGAATATACTAGAATATACTAGAATATACTAGAATATACTAGAATTTACCAGAATATACACGAATATACTAGAATATAGTAGAATATACTAGAATATACTAGAATATACTACAGTACAATAGAATATACTAGAATATACTAGAATATACTAGAATGTACAAGAATATACTAGAATATACTAGAATGTACAAGAATATACAAGAATATACTAGAATATACTGGAATATACTAGAATGTGCAAGAATATACGAGAATATACCAGAATATACTGGAATATGGTAGAATATACTGGAATATACTGGAACATGGTAGAACATACTAGAATATACTACAGTATACTACAATATGCTGGAATATGGTAGAATATACTGGAATATACTGGAATATGGTAGAATATACTGGAATATGGTGGAATATACTGGAATATACGAGAATATACTAGAATATACTAGAATATAATAGAATGCACATGAATATACTAGTATATACTAGAATATACTCGAATATCGTAAAATATACAGGAATATAATACAATACTCCAGAATATACAGCAATATACTAGAATATACTAGAATATACTAGAATATACTACAATATACTAGAATATACTACAATATACTAGAATATACTGGAATATGGTAGAATATGGTAGAATATGGTAGAATATGGTAGAATATACTGGAATATGGTAGAATATACTGGAATATACTAGAATATACTAGAATATACTAGAATATACTAGAATATACTAGAATATACTAGAATATACTAGAATGTACAAGAATATACTAGAATATACTAGAATGTACAAGAATATACAAGAATATACTAGAATATACTGGAATATACTAGAATGTGCAAGAATATACGAGAATATACCAGAATATACTGGAATATGGTAGAATATACTGGAATATGGTGGAATATACTGGAATATACGAGAATATACTAGAATATACTAGAATATACTAGAATATACTGGAATATGGTAGAATATACTGGAATATACTGGAATATGGTAGAATATACTGGAATATGGTAGAATATACTGGAATATACAAGAATATACTGGAATGTACAAGAATATACTAGAACATAGTAGAATATACTAGAATGTGTTAGAATATACTAGAATATGTTAGAATATACTCGAACATGCTAGAATATACTGGAATATACAAGAATATACTAGAATATACTAGAATATAATAGAATGCACATGAATATACTAGTATATACTAGAATATACTCGAATATCGTAAAATATACTGGAATATACTACAATACTCCAGAATATACAGCAATATACTAGAATATACTAGAATATACTAGAATATACTAGAATATACTAGAATATACTACAATATACTAGAATATACTAGAATATACTAGAATATACTAGAATATACTAGAATATACTGGAATATGGTAGAATATGGTAGAATATACTGGAATATACTGGAATATGGTAGAATATACTGGAATATGGTAGAATATACTGGAATATGGTAGAATATACTGGAATATACTAGAATATACTAGAATATACTAGAATATACTAGAATATACTAGAATATACTAGAATATACTAGAATATAATAGAATATATTAGAATATACTAGAATATACTAGAATATACTAGAATATACTAGAATATACTAGAATATACTAGAATATACTAGAATATACTAGAATATACTAGAATATACTAGAATATACTAGAATATACTAGAATATACTAGAATATAGTAGAATATACTAGAATATACTAGAATATACTTAAATATACTAGAATATACTAGAATATACTAGAATATACTAGAATATACTAGAATATACTAGAATATACTAGAATATACCAGAATATACACGAATATATTAGAATATAGTAGAATATACTAGAATATACTAGAATATACTACAGTACAATAGAATATACTAGAATATACTAGAATATACAAGAATGTACAAGAATATACTAGAATATACTAGAATGTACAAGAATATTCCAGAATATACTGGAATATGGTAGAATATACTGGAATATACTGGAACATGGTAGAACATACTAGAATATACTACAGTATACTACAATATGCTGGAATATGGTAGAATATACTGGAATATACTGGAATATGGTGGAATATACTGGAATATACGAGAATATACTAGAATATACTAGAATATAATAGAATGCACATGAATATACTAGTATATACTAGAATATACTCGAATATCGTAAAATATACTGGAATATACTACAATACCCCAGAATATACTAGAATATACTAGAATATACTAGAATATACTAGAATATACTAGAGTATACTAGAATATACTAGAATATACTGGAATATACTAGAAAATACTAGAATATACTAGAATATACTAGAATATACTAGAATATACTAGAATATACTAGAATATACTAGAATATACTAGAATATACTAGAATATACTAGAATATACTAGAATATACTAGAATATACTAGAATATACTAGAATATAGTAGAATATACTAGAATATACTAGAATATACTTAAATATACTAGAATATACTAGAATATACTAGAATATACTAGAATATACTAGAATATACTAGAATATACTAGAATATACCAGAATATACACGAATATATTAGAATATAGTAGAATATACTAGAATATACTAGAATATACTACAGTACAATAGAATATACTAGAATATACTAGAATATACAAGAATGTACAAGAATATACTAGAATATACTAGAATGTACAAGAATATACTAGAATATACTGGAATATACTAGAATGTGCAAGAATATACGAGAATATACCAGAATATACTGGAATATGGTAGAATATACTGGAATATACTGGAACATGGTAGAACATACTAGAATATACTACAGTATACTAGAATATGCTGGAATATGGTAGAATATACTGGAATATACTGGAATATGGTAGAATAATCTGGAATATGGTGGAATATACTGGAATATCCGAGAATATACTAGAATATACGAGAATATAATAGAATGCACATGAATATACTAGTATATACTAGAATATACTCGAATATCGTAAAATATACTGGAATATACTACAATACTCCAGAATATACAGCAATATACTAGAATATACTAGAATATACTAGAACATACTAGAATATACTAGAATATACTAGAATATACTAGAATATACTAGAATATACTAGAATATACTAGAATATACTAGAATATACTCGAATATACTAGAATATACTAGAATATACCAGAATATACACGAATATACTAGAATATAGTAGAATATACTAGAATATAGTAGAATATACTAGAATATACTACAGTACAATAGAATATACTAGAATATACTAGAATGTACAAGAATATACTAGAATATACTAGAATGTACAAGAATATACAAGAATATACTACAATATGCTGGAATATGGTAGAATATACTGGAATATACTGGAATATGGTAGAATATACTGGAATATACTGGAATATGGTAGAATATACTGGAATATGGTGGAATATACTGGAATATACGAGAATATACTAGAATATACTAGAATATACTAGACTATACTAGAATATACTAGAATATACTAGAATATACTAGAATATACTAGAATATACTAGAATATACCAGAATATACAGGAATATACTAGAATATAGTAGAATATACTAGAATATACTACAGTACAATAGAATATACTAGAATATACTAGAATATACTAGAATGTACAAGAATATACTAGAATATACTAGAATGTACAAGAATATACAAGAATATACTACAATATGCTGGAATATGGTAGAATATACTGGAATATACTGGAATATGGTAGAATATACTGGAAAATGGTGGAATCTACTGGAATATACGAGAATATACTAGAATATACTAGAATATAATAGAATGCACATGAATATACTAGTATATACTAGAATATACTCGCATATCGTAAAATATACTGGAATATACTACAATACTCCAGAATATACTAGAATATACTAGAATATACTACAATATACTAGAATATACTAGAATATACTAGAATATACTAGAATATACTAGAATATACTAGAATATACTAGAATATACTAGAATATACTAGAATATACTAGAATATACTAGAATATACTAGAATATACTAGAATATACTAGAATATACTAGAATATACTAGAATATACTAGAATATACTAGAATTTACCAGAATATACACGAATATACTAGAATATAGTAGAATATACTAGAATATACTAGAATATACTACAGTACAATAGAATATACTAGAATATACTAGAATGTACAAGAATATACTAGAATATACTAGAATGTACAAGAATATAAAAGAATATACTACAATATACTAGAATATACTAGAATATACTAGAATATACTAGAATATACTAGAATGTACAAGAATATACTAGAATATACTAGAATGTACAAGAATATACAAGAATATACTACAATATGCTGGAATATGGTAGAATATACTGGAATATACTGGAATATGGTAGAATATACTGGAATATACTGGAATATGGTAGAATATACTGGAATATGGTGGAATATACTGGAATATACGAGAATATACTAGAATATACTAGAATATACTAGACTATACTAGAATATACTAGAATATACTAGAATATACTAGAATATACTAGAATATACTAGAATATACCAGAATATACACGAATATACTAGAATATAGTAGAATATACTAGAATATACTACAGTACAATAGAATATACTAGAATATACTAGAATGTACAAGAATATACTAGAATATACTAGAATGTACAAGAATATACAAGAATATACTACAATATGCTGGAATATGGTAGAATATACTGGAATATACTGGAATATGGTAGAATATACTGGAATATACTGGAATATGGTAGAATATACTGGAATATGGTGGAATATACTGGAATATACGAGAATATACTAGAATATACTAGAATATACTAGAATATACTAGAATATACTAGAATATACTAGAATATACTAGAATATACTAGAATATACTACAGTACAATAGAATATACTAGAATATACTAGAATGTACAAGAATATACTAGAATATACTAGAATGTACAAGAATATACAAGAATATACTACAATATACTAGAATATACTAGAATATACTAGAATATACTAGAATATACTAGAATATACTAGAATATACTAGAATATACTAGAATATACTTGAATATACTAGAATATACTAGAATATACTAGAATATACTAGAATATACCAGAATATACACGAATATACTAGAATATAGTAGAATATACTAGAATATACTAGAATATACTACAGTACAATAGAATATACTAGAATATACTAGAATATACTAGAATGTACAAGAATATACTAGAATATACTAGAATATACAAGAATATACAAGAATATACTAGAATATACTGGAATATACTAGAATGTGCAAGAATATACTAGAATATACCAGAATATACTGGAATATGGTAGAATATACTGGAATATACTGGAATATGGTAGAATATACTGGAATATGGTAGAATATACTGGAATATACGAGAATATACTGGAATGTACAAGAATATACTAGAACATAGTAAAATATACTAGAATATGTTGGAATACACTCGAACATACTAGAATATACTAGAATATACTAGAATATACTAGAATATACTAGAATATGCTAGAATATACTAGAATGTACTAGAATATACTAGAATATACTAGAATATACTAGAATATACTAGAATATACTAGAATATACTAGAATATACTAGAATATACTAGAATATACTAGAATATACTAGAATATACTTGAATATACTAGAATATACTAGAATATACTAGAATATACTAGAATATACTAGAATATACTAGAATATACTAGAATATACTAGAATATACTAGAATATACTAGAATATACTAGAATATACTAGAATATACTAGAATATACTAGAATATACTAGAATATACTAGAATATACTAGAATATACTAGACTATACTAGAATATACTAGAATATACTAGAATATACTAGAATATACTAGAATATACTAGAATATACCAGAATATACACGAATATACTAGAATATAGTAGAATATACTAGAATATACTACAGTACAATAGAATATACTAGAATATACTAGAATATACTAGAATGTACAAGAATATACTAGAATATACTAGAATGTACAAGAATATACAAGAATATACTACAATATGCTGGAATATGGTAGAATATACTGGAATATACTGGAATATGGTAGAATATACTGGAAAATGGTGGAATCTACTGGAATATACGAGAATATACTAGAATATACTAGAATATAATAGAATGCACATGAATATACTAGTATATACTAGAATATACTCGCATATCGTAAAATATACTGGAATATACTACAATACTCCAGAATATACTAGAATATACTAGAATATACTACAATATACTAGAATATACTAGAATATACTAGAATATACCAGAATATACTAGAATATACTAGAATATACTAGAATATACTAGAATATACTAGAATATACTAGAATATACTCGAATATACTAGAATATACTAGAATATACCAGAATATACACGAATATACTAGAATATAGTAGAATATACAAGAATATACTACAGTACGATAGAATATACTAGAATATACTAGAATGTACAAGAATATACTAGAATATACTAGAATGTACAAGAATATACAAGAATATACTACAATATGCTGGAATATGGTAGAATATACTGGAATATACTGGAATATGGTAGAATATACTACAATATACTAGAATATACTGGAATATGGTAGAATATGGTAGAATATGGTAGAATATGGTAGAATATACTGGAATATGGTAGAATATACTGGAATATACTAGAATATACTAGAATATACTAGAATATACTAGAATATACTAGAATATACTAGAATATACTAGAATATACTAGAATATACTAGAATATACTAGAATATACTAGAATATACTAGAATATACTAGATGTGTATAGTTGCTGTGTGCGCTGCTGAAGGGTTGAAGGTGGAGATGAAGGTCGCTCGCAATTACGCGAATGACGAAATTATAAGTGGACTGTATTTTTAACTGACTAGATGGTTCAATGTATAACTTATTGTAACTAGATATACAGAAATGAAAAGAGTAAATGAAAGTAACAAATTAAGACAAATTCTGAGACGATGAAATTAAAGATTGTAAAATAATGTAACGGAAAGCAGTCGCGGAAATTAAGATGCCGCATGAGAATCGATTGTTTCCTGGAACAACGTGATTCGAAGTGATTGAGGCCAGGGATCGTCGCGCTCCTCCGAAAATTTAGAAAATGCCTTGACTGTCCAGCCTAATATTAACTTTGTGAGGATAGGGAGTGCCCGACAATGCCTGGGACGGTCAACCGTGCAAAACGTCGCGGAGTTCCCATAAAAACTGTTTGACCGAAGGTGAAACTCGAAATGAAGTCTCGATACATCTCGACCGTTCTTGACGAGATCGACGGCGACCAGGAGTTGAATTCGAACTCAATCCCAAAAATTTTTTATTTATTTTTGTTAATTGTTTTTTGAAATAGTCGTTTAATGATTGGTCCGCAAGTTCAAGTTCATGCTCGAATTTCTGTTGCCGTTGAAATCTGAAATGTCGCTGAAAGTAAGTTCTCCATTAATTAGCAAATTTTAGAGTTCACGGTCATTTCAAGGTTGTGTTATTAAACATGGATGAATGCACAATAATGTTTGCTATAACATACAACAACAAAAAATGTGTGTATATATGTAAAAAAACTCGAGTGACCTTGAAAAAACGATTAAAAAATTACAATTTATAAAAAACGATTCTTCCATCTGATTCGTCTTTTGAAACCATTTAGATTACGTTAGAAACATTATTTGTATTTTTAGAGGTACAGGAGATATTTAGGTGTCCTGTTTTAGACTAAACACCCTGTATAGGAAAATAACTTCAGTGAGAAGTGAGATCGGCAAGTGCATTGGTGATTAAAATTTCAGATGCGCGTATAGGATACCAGCGGCTGCCTGATGTCAAATTGCGATATTCAAATTAAATGATCTCATATTTATAATTTCTTACAAGTTTGATTACTTATTAATCACTGCTGCTTGTAGTCCACATTTCAAATTATTTTACTGGGTCGAATAAAGAACAGTAAAGTATGAAAAAGACGAGCTCATCATCTGAAACAGAAACTGCTTTAATACGGAATTGGGGGTTATTGTTAATAAGGCACAGAAATGGACAAAAGTATTTTCACATCCTGTAAGATGAAATAGCTGTTTTAAAATTGGACCAAATGACACGGGTCTTTTTAGACGTCAGAAAGATTAGTTTACTAGTGTGACGTGGCAAGTGTTGCCTACGTCCCTCCGAACGCTTTCCCGAGGAACGGACCGCCCTCTGGCTAGACCGATAAGAACTCGGTCATCGTGAGCGATTCTCCGGGAGACGATCCGCATCGGATTGGTCACCTATTTGACGATTTGAGAGTCGCGCCACTTCGGCGCGGCGTGATTCCACAGGACCCGAGCCCGGGTTCATCAACTCTCTCCCCGCTGACGGAGTACCCGAGGGCACAGCCGCAAATAGGAAGGCCCGAAGAAAGCGGACCGCGACGAGGACTGCGAGGGATAGGGCGAACACGGGCCGAACAACCCGGAGGCGCCAACGAGGGATTTGGCCGAGCAGGAGCGACCATCGTCTCCCCCTCGCTGCCGCACAGTGGTTCCGATCCAGAAATACGGGGACATTTTGCCAAAACATCAACTATCTCGCATAGATGTCTGTTGAATGTGTTTTGCTATCTCAATTTCCAGCAATCTCGAAAATGAAAAAAGTAATAAACTGCAATAAAAATTGTTACTGTTATCGACAGTTAAAGTTGGATGTTTTGAAGATGGCATTTTTCATGGAAAAAGTTGGTTCCTTTCTTTAACATGTCCTGACGACTCTTTTCAATATTTTTCCACCACTTTTTTTTTTAAATGAAAAGTATATCTTTAAATTACAAATTATCACTGACAATTAAACCTAAAAATCCTAAAAATTCTTAGTAATTCACAAAGAATATCTTTTGAATCTCGAATATTCCCAGAATTTTACAAAGTGGACTATTCTTAGCATATTTTCTTTTATATAATCCTGCAAGAATCGGAATCACCTTCGTCCACTTTCACAAATTATCATTGTTTAAAGCTGCGCGCTTCACTGTGCGTATATGTGCTATGGACGCATTCATCGTCGAGACTATGCTACACTAAAATTCCTTTGGCTACACGAAGTGAGGTTTTCAGGACATAGAACGACATCATAGGGAATTCTTCAGAAAATTCACACTTTCAAATGTTTATGCTATACTATATATAAACCTTCAACAATGATATTCACTGCCATTCTGCAATCAGTTGATACAAAGCCATACGAGAGTGAATCGTGCAACTGTTTGAGCGTTACATTGTAATTTTTCTTTCAATTTTATCTAAATTTTGTTTTGAATTATTTATATTTAGTGCGTGCCTTAGTATATTTTATTTCCGTTAATTAAGTTATAGTTAAGTAAAGTTTATATATGTGTTAGTTTAATAGTGCATCGTTTGATATAGTTTATATACTCTATTATTATAAATATATGAGTTGTTATATTATTTATATATTTCGTGTTAATTATATTTGGTATTGTATGTCTTTATGGCTGGTATTACTATGGTTATATAAAATACTAATTCACGGGAAAGAGATAATAAAACATGCAGTAGTGCCAATTGGTCAATAGTCTGAAGAGGCCTTAGAGAGGAGACAAAGATTTTCAAAATTATAGAAGTAATAAAAGCCGAAAATTTTCACGCACTGCTACAAATGAAGATATATTTCATAGATTATTACTAACTTCTGATCCATATATATTTTCCTTGCGTATAGAGTGCAACAATAAAAAACCTAAAACCCTGGACTCAGAGGCTGAGGAACTAATAATTAAATAAAAACTTTTAACAGAGGAGGTAAGAGTAATTAATTTAATTCTGTGTCACATAATTCTCAACTGATCACGAATTAAACTTATTGTATTTATTCTTGCTTATATTTTAATTTGTGCTTTATACAGGTACCATAGATTTTCTGAATTTTTAAATCTTACCTGGAGATTCTGGAAAATACAGAAACAAGTTTATTCAACTGGCGATTCATTAAACGAGTAGAAGAGTATTATTAACTAATTAATTAATTTGGACCTTTTTATTTAAAAAAAAAGTGCTAAAATTTGTTACACTTGTATACATATTTGAAAGTTGCAAGAAAGGCTATTAAATAAACATAAAGTATATTACATTTTACAGTATTAAAAATGAATTCTTGTTAATATTCTTCACTCCAAATTTCACTTCGATATCTTTAATAGTTTAAAAGTTATACCAAAATGTCCCCGTATTTCTCGATCGGGACCACTATGTGCCGCCTCGCCCGGAGGAATGGCCAGAAGTCCGATCCGGAGCGGCTCGCACCGTCCCGCACCTCGTCCGGAAGATTCAGCAAGACTCGCGGAAAATGCGCCGATCCCGATCAAAAACCGTAGGGCCGGGAACCAATCCTTAAGGATCCGCCCGTGCCGCGCGCTTAGCGTTAGGGGTGCCGCGGGGAAAACCGGGGAGGAGAGAGCGTAGGGAAGTGGGGGACGCCTTGCTCCCCGTTACCGAGTCGTCGACGATCGACCGTCGATCACTCTGTCGTTGGCCTTTGGCGAGAATTGTCGTTAAGTAGAAAATCGTATCTTGTAATCGCGAGTGAATACCTCTGCTGCCGACCACGAGGGGCGGAGATTAGCGTTGCTGCCGACGGTAAGCTACCTACGTTAATTGTTAGCGATCTCGTTTCGTGAGGGCTCGGTAACGATTTGGCGTGGTCCGGGATAGCGTCGCGTTTTTGGCGAATCGTACGCGCCGCCGGAAAATCGCGCCGAGATTAGGGACGCGTAGCCGCGTGTACGATATATTTTAGCGACCGTACGCCGCTTAGATATTGCGATCGGGACGATCGCGAGGCCGCGTACGGGTTTTATTGGCGAGAAGTGACCGCGCGACAATAGAGACGTCTCCGCGTGGGACGCCGCGGTAGAATCGCGGAAACGCGGAAGAAATGGTCGTGCCGTATCGCTCGTGCTACGCTGTCGATAGTTCGTAGAATCAAGACCGTGGGCGGTTCGAATCCGCCGCAGATTTCTTTGCCGGTTTGCCGGACAGAGTCGAGGAGGGAAAACGCCTGCGTGCCGAATATCTGCCGCGATATCATTTGTGACGCGTTCGGCTCCATGACCGCCGCGGGTTGAACCCGCGCCTGTAGAATGTCGATGTTGTAATAAAAACCTGATAGCCGCTAAATTGCATCCGTAATTTTCCCGAGATCCATTCCCGCCGCGGGGAACGCCTCACGTCCCTCCGCGTAGAACCCTGTGAACGCACTCTCGAGCTATTCAACCAGGCCGGTCCTCTCAGGCTTTTTTCGCGTTGCTGAATTTTGCGTGACACCTCGTGTGTCTGGCGCCCGAGAAATAGACCGAACTGGTAATTTTGCCGATCTCGTAAGCCTGAGAGAAACCGTTTTGTCCCGGGTGGACTACGGCTCGCGCGGCCGCCCGTAGCCCGGTCGAAAGGCCTGTAAAAACCCGGTGCCGTTGCCGAAGCCGATCGCGGACGAAAGCAACGCGCGTGAAGCTAGATAACATAATAAAAAATATGTAATTATTTGGAAGAGGAGAGAACTCGTTGATTTCAATGACCTTGAAATATGTGAACAATTTTTTAAGGTACATGTTACCGCCGCTCGGCTTTAGTATACGACCCCAACTAACTCCACATGAGTGAGGTCGTAGTGTTTCGACAAGTTCACCATTGTACAACACGTAAATACCACATGCTGACTACTTAAACATGTAGCCAGTGTTGATAAAGTATGTTCTACCTATACAAATTATTTTGTTAATAACGTTTTATTGAACAAGTAGCGACGGCTACAACTTTTCAGAGGTTATTTCGAAAAGTGTCCTCGACAACATGTGTCAAGATCTTATAGACAGGATGTTCGTCTACAAGTGGGAGAAAATTTAACAGGTTGTTCTACATGACAAAAGAAGACAAAAATGAAGAAAAAAAAATTACGATTTCGTTTTTTAGTTATTTACAATTAAAAATTCGCCGTAACCCAATCCGATAAACACAGGTGTACGTTGCGTACGTCATAGATGCACGCGGCAGTCACGTATCAAGTAACAGAAACATGCTTATTGTTGTCATTTGGGGCACCAGCAAGGTACAATGTTTTAAGGATTCACAAATTAATCCGTGGATGACATTGAACTTGCCTACTCCACAAGGGCGTTTCTAATAACTGTCCAATGGACTTATCGAGAAGAAAGAGTGTTGCGATGTTTCTCCATTTTTAAATCGCGGTCAGATAAATACACACGTGATCACTATAAAATTGTTTCCGTATATTCACTGTGTCCATAAATGTTGAATAAAGTCATCACAACTGCACGTATTCACAAAAATACAATTTTTGTATTCTTCATTTTCATCTTATATTGTCATGGAAAACCACCCCTTAAATTTTCTTCCACCTGTAGTCAAACAACCTGTATGTTAGCGTCAATGTGTTTTAAGCCAGGCCAAGGGTTTGTATCGATGCGACTCTTAGGCCTGGAAGGATTTATGGCAGGATCTTGGCCTGCGTAATGTCTTAAAGAGGGATGCTTGAGACTAAACAGAACCGTCGATGGACGATGTCAGGCGACCGCGCTGGGTCTTCCGGCTATCGGCCGTCACGGGGATGTTTATGTGAAACAGATGAGTGAAAGTTTGGAATGACTTTATGAGAAAGAGAGAAAGAGAGAGAGATAGCGATGAGTGCGTTGCACAAGGATTGGGACTCTGCTCTGAAGGAGCTGGCCACGGAGTGGGCAAGGCACGGGAGGTGTCTTCTGGTAAGAGGACTGTGTTAGACTGCTCAGCACTTACCCCAGAACCGTGAAAGAGCAGAGTCGCGAATACTAATATCTAAAATGTATGTACAGTGGCGTGCAAAAGTATACGGACACCCTTTAAAAACGAATAACTTTTTCAAAATTAGTTCAAACGGCTTGAGTTTTTTTTGAGACGTTAGAAGTTTACTAGGTAGCGTGTAAATAATTTTTTCAGAAAATTGCTATTGGTCGGAATAGCGGCGAAGAAAGTAAAAATCACAATTTTTAACTTTTTCATCTGTACCTGCAATGAAAATTTGAAAGACGCCTTTTGTCGGTCTAAGTAAGTTATGCATATGTACAAAGTTTCATCAAACTCGGTTAACGTTGTTATGAGCTACAAACATTTAAAGCTGATCACATAAGTGCGAAATTTCCTGAAAAGGCAGAAAATCTGCAACTTTCATTCTTAAGCTCTCACCTTGCAATGTTCGTAGCTCATCTGCTCATAGCAACATTAACCGACTTCGATGAAACTTTGCGCATGTATATAGTCTATGAAGATCTACAAAAGATATATTTTAAATTTTCATTACAGGCACAGATAAAAAAGTAAAAAGTCGTGACCTTTACTTTTTTCTTCACAATTTCTACCATTAGCAATTTTTATAAATAATTATTTACACGTTACCTAGTAAACTAATCCTTCGAGCATCTCAAAAAAACTCAAGCCGTTTGAACTAATTTTGAAAAAGTTATTAGTTTTTAAAGGGTGTCCGGATACTTTTGTACGTCACTGTAAGTACGGGAAAATTGCAATGTATTATAGTAGCATTGATATATTTGTGTTAATAACTTTTTAAGAAAATAAGGGCGACGTTTAAAATCTTTGGAGTTCACTTGGGAAGCTGACCTTGGTAACATATGTCACGGTCATTGGAGCTGGGTCCTCTGATGTCAATACTGACCAACTAATTCTTTTACTCCAATTTGCTGTCCTAATATTAATTAAGCTATTTCTTTTTGAATGGTGCCCGAATACTTTTGTCCACCACAATATAAACGTAATGAATTACCATTGAGAAACCTTCGTAACACGGATTGAATAAACCAGCCAAATCAAACATTATTTCGTCCACACTTCTCATCAAGACGAATAGCAATATTTTTTGTGACTTCGGTGGTATACAATACCACAACGAATTATATCTGTTGGATTAAAAAGTGAAATATTATTAATGACTTATAATAAGCAGTTGCTTAAACTAATATGTGGACACTACACTATCTCTACATATAATTGTTGCTATGCATACAAAATTTTGAAATTTTTGAAATACATCGTAACTATAAAGTATTATATATCGTTGGATTTGTAATTTTTTTCTAAATAAGAATATGGAAAAATTATATGACCTCAATTGAAAAAAATATAACAATGACCTTGAAATTTCGAAAATTTGATTTTCAAAAAAGATTTTTTTTTGCCATAATATTTACCATATTGAACAGTGCAACTTTCTCCTCTGACATTTTTTCATATAACCACAAATAACAGATATTTAAACATTTCCATTTATTACCTGAGGGAGAGAGTATGATCTGTCGGCGTCTGCCGCAGTCGTCTTTTGGCTTCCCATGGTAACACATTTTTTTGGAGAAGTTGTCGTGAGGTTGACGAGCAGTCATCGAGAGGTAGTTGTTTGGGAGTCATGGGTTAAGCACATTAACAGTAAGCCTAGATTGTAGCGGCCCAGTAACGACTTGAAACAGGTAGTTGGGACCAACCGAACCCTGTGTATTTGCACATTTTTTGACCGGCAATTCATGAGTCTCAACGACCGAATATAATTTATTACGTTACCTCCAGATGTACCCCGTGGACCTTAAGTCCACTTTTTTAAAATTTTAGCTATCTTGAAACTCGTAAGCGCACACCCGGAAAACAGATGTAAACCCTCGTTATAAAATTTATAACCACCCGTACTTGAACTCCCACTCCTATTCCTGCTCCTACCCTTACTAGTTTTTCCACCAATAACTTTCAACTCCATCAACCAATCATCAAGCTTTTGCAAAAAAACGACACCCACACCGATGTAAGATTTAGACGTATCAGAGAACCACGGATTAGATCTATCTGAGCTAACGAACTGTAATCATCAGTATCGAGTAAGCGAACATACAACCTCAAGTGTTGTCTTTGATCAACTATCACCTCAACCTAGAAAATCGGACTTGCGATCATCGTCGTTCAATCCAGATTCAGCAGACGCGAGACGTTACAGTAGTCATACAGGAAGACTACTCAATTTCTATATAAATTGAGAAGCCCAATGGAGAGTAGGAATAGCAAAAAGCTGTTCTTATTAGAACATGATGAAAATCAAATAATTTGCGCTAAGTTGCCATCGAAACGACAAGTTTTAAGAGTGCTATTTTATAATTTTCGGAAAGTGAAATTGAACCTTCGGTCTAGTGCACACCTTGTTGTTAAAGAAGTGGAAGTGTTGTGGGAAAAGGCCAAAATTCCAGTGCAGTTAAACAGTCGCTGCGTCGAGAAATTGGAGTCATTATTCCAAAAGTGGAGGGCCTTACAAAAGAGTTGTAAACGACGATCCCAGATACAAGATCAACGGGAACAAGAGTTTCTTGATCAATTAGATGATCTTTTCGATATTGCGCATGCTGATGCTTTAAATATGATCACGATAGAGGAAGATAAGCAATTTCTTTTGAATGAAAGAAAAAAAGGACGACCAGAAAATTTTTTAGTAGATTTAATATATCGACAGAATTTAAAAAAAAAAAAGATCCAATAGTTTGGCAAGATGAAGATTCTTACAAACTAGGTTTAGATATAGTTAAGGCTTTACCTGTGGTCAATGATTCGGCAGAAAGAGCCGTTAAGCTAATGCAGGAATACAATGAAATTTTAGCTTGCAATGAGGAAGAAAAGCAGATGGTACTGCAAATGGTAAAAGATTACCGCCAGTAATATACTGACGCAACGAAAACTACAATAGCGAAAACCGTGTAAACATAAAATAGAGTTCTTTAGTGTAAGAAAAATCGAACGTCGAGGGTTCGCAGCACAGGCGGTCCACACAGCTACATCCATCTCAGGAAAAACCCAGAGGGCTAGCGTCATAAAATACGCTGGCCGCGCGGGTCCAGTGACTGTTGTCAAGTTTGGATTCTCTCTCTAGCTTTTGTATTATTTGTCTGTTCATTTAATAAACGCATTCTTGGCGAGCGGCTTCACCGTCGATCGGCGTATGATTTGGTGACCCGCTCTGTTCTTCCCATCCTAAAAGCGGATAGTCTTACATTAGAATATAAGAAATAGTTCCATATTACTATTCTGTAAAATATGTTCATTCACATATATAGTACAATACAAAATTAAATATCTCTGTTATTTGTGGTTATACGAAAAAATGTCAAAGGAGGAAGTTGTACTGTTCAATATGGTAAATATAATGGCAAAAGAAAATCTTTTTTGTAAATCAAACTTTCGAAATTTCAAGGTCATCGTAATTTTTTTTTTAATTAAGGTCATAATTTATCCATACTCTTATTTAGAAAAAAATTGCAAATTCAACGATATATAATACTTTCTAGTTACGATGTATTTCAAAAATTTCAAAATTTTCAATTTAAATGCGGCACGTGATCCTTTCATCCGATCGGTCTCAAATTTTGCACAAATTTTTTTCTCACCAAAAGGAACCATTCTGGGGGGCGTCGTGAAAAAAATTCGTTGGTCAAAAAATAAGGTCCACCCTAATGCCCACATTTCCTCCACCACTTAGAATAGTGACTCGAGTTCAGCGGAACCTTATCTCAATAGATTGCAGGTACATTGCTTAAATGAAAATATGGACTCACGTTTTATTAAAAACTTCAACACTAGTGTCCCTCAGTTTTTGCCCGTTATAATTATTTAAGAACATGATCATAAAATGCGTAACAACGAGACTGGCAGAAAAGATCAGATTTTCCACATCTTCCATATTATTAGTTGCTAGAAGAAGCTGCCACGTATAAAAAAAAACTGTATTACTACATATGTTCCGCTCGACGGAAGTCGAGAAATTTTCCACCATTAATACTCGAGTTCTTCTTACTCACTTCTAATAATGCTTACACGATATAAATTAACAGCAAATGAGACGATAGCGCATATGATAGCCACTAAATACGATATCAGCATATTTCTCGAGAGATTTGCAGACAGCCTTCATACACGAATTTGTAATGTTCCAGTATGTTGACCATCGACGGATGTGGGGTAAATCGGAGACGTAATCAAAACATAATGTAATCTGCAGCATTGTTACTAAAATATCTGAATGTAGATACCAACTCAATAGCTCTCTGGTGTAATTCCACAGCGGATTGTACATCTATTAGCTCCGATGTAACGGAGTTCACCACCTTGTTAACTGCGTTGTCTATACGGTAACTGAAAGAGGATAATATATTAACATCTTTAATATTATTGCGTTGACTTATACATTTCTAATAGATCGACTACTAACATACTGTATCCTCTTAGTAATAGCATAGTGTCAGTAAATGTACATACACTTGCTGCACTTACAATGTTGTCGCGATGAATGCAGCGACTTCGGACTGAAACATAGCGCTCAATGCGACAGACATGATTTCGGCACCAACGTGTCGGTAAGCAAATACTAATGCAATGACAAAATTTTTTTTCTTTTTAATTATTTTTCCATGTAACTTTTACCAACACATACGTGACATTTTTTTTATTAAAATTACAAACCAAACGAAGCATGACATACATAATTTGGATTGCATTTACTTGTTTAGTTGATGATAATACGTTTATCAGTACACATGCACAGAGACAAATATGCACCGAATTAAGTAATATTTGATCTCATTTTAATAAGAAAAATGTTAGGAATGTGTTATAAAAGATTTCTTGAAATAATAATTAAAAACAAAAAAATGTTATTGGATTATTGACATGTATCATGTTATATTTCTCTGCGCATACACCTTTTGTAGCACTCAACACGACAACATTGTACTGCTAACTATTCTAATATTATTCCGATTATTAAGAGTACATATAATACTTGTTTCACTCTGAGATTGGCATTGTTATTGTATTATTGTTAAAAACCGTGATTTTTATGAAAAATCGTATTATTTTTATGTATAATATAATTTTGAAAATCTAAATTGTATTAGTGCATTACACTTTCACAAACATTAATTACAAACAGCTTGAAACGGAAGCTGAAGAATTGATATTTCCACAAATTACAAAAGTAGATGAAAAACTGCTAACAATTCCTATGAACTACAATAAAACTATAAGATAACCTTTCTTAAAAAATCAAATGGAACAGTTACAAGAGGAGAGTTTTCATTGCTAGAGTTATTATTCAGCGTGCAATAGTGATAACAATAGTAAATGTAGCATATATTTTGTACGTATAAAATACTGTAGAGAAGAAAGTTAAATTAAACTAAAGTGAATGCAATTAATGTATTTCATAATGCGAGATGCATTTCCAAAAATGCAAGTGAAATTAGACATTGTAAAACATCCATAGAATTATGAAATGGATAACACTAGAAACCGATGTAAAAATAAATCTTAAAACATTCTAGCGGGTAACAAAGAATACAAGTCATTTAAAGAAGAACTCCCCACCGATTCCGATGATCATGATATGTAGTGTCAAGGTCAATATTTTAAACAACTTTCCCGTATACAGAGAATTCTCGATAATTGTCCAAAATATCCGACCAGTAATTGTCCCACAACTCTCCCTACTACCGCGGGGTATACCCCGCGAGGAACCAAGAGTCCTCGGTCGTCGAGGAGTGTAACATAATACGGGTCCGATATATCGATGTGAGACCACTACTAATCTAATAAAGTTTTGTTATTGGATTAGTAGTAGTGGTTTCACACCGATATACTTGACCCGTACTGTGTTACATTTCTTGACGACCGAGGCCCCTCGAGCTTCGTTTCCGTCCTCACGTTCGGCAGAGGTCGAAAATAATATCTTCTGCGCGATAAATGTTCCTGACCAGACCCGTGTTATGGACAATTATCGAGAATTCACTGTATATGTACGACTTCAGTTTTCGAGATTGTTATTTTTATGTTTTGACAAGCATGGATCGTGGAGTGAAAAGTAGCACACCATTGTATTTACCCAATTATATTTCATCACTTATGGTGATAATACTACACGCACATCGTATCACGCATATAACATCGCATCTATAAAATCGCACACGCGCGCACACCCCGTCGCCGCAAAACCACAATGCCATCTATACAGGGTGCATAACATGTATAAACGGACACGAGGTGATTCCTTATGAAAAAATAAGAATAAAGTATAAAATGAAACTTTTTCAGACGAAACTTAGGCTTTGAAAATCATGTTTGAAAATGCAGCGAATACGCGTGCTACTAGCTACGAATCGCCTGACCCGTCTGATCATGATCAAATAATTCTACGTCCTAAATGAAATAATGGGAAAAGTAACTGCTTTAGTCATACAGAAGTGAATGGTAAAATAGACAAACGTTGTCAACGAGGAATATGAATTTCCGCACATAATACTGCCAAACCAAAAATTATTTTCGAACACAGAAATGAAAGTACTTAAATCACAATTTAGAAAACTGTATAACTCTACATCAAAAAGACTGTTAGAAATTATGACAAAATAAAGGTGCTTGTATGTGTTATTAATGAACGATGAGAATAAGTTACAGCAATGCAACAAAGAAGGGAATGAAGTGATTTACGCTAGGTGCGATGGCAATGTCCCTCCTACTCGAGGAGCCTAGAAACACGATCGCTCGACTTGGCTAAGATATTGCAACATGATACGGATCAGGTATATCGGTGAGATATACAAAAGATAAAGGAACCTCGAGGAATCGTGTCCCGCCCGTAGAAAGTAATGTTTCGGACCGCAAGTCGCCGCACTTTTCGCGGCATTACGGTATGACTACTTAGGCTTACAAAAACCATTTATTGTATATTAATAACATATTTATAATTTTTGGAGCTATAAATTACAGTATAGCAATAATCAACTTCTTTTAATATAGACAACGACACTGTACGTACGGGGAGAAGAAATTCTTTTTCGTAATATAGATTTGGTTTCGTATACAGTCTTATAATCTTGTCACGAAGTGTACGAATGCAGACATAATTTTCGTGCTGTATATTGGATGAATTCGTGTTATATCTTGTGCAGGCCGAAGGAAAGCAGGTTTGAGAAGTGATATTTTCTAGCAGACATGTAATACCTCATCCAGACCAAAGGTAACTATTCGCGAGCTCTTCACGAACTTCACTGCAAGCTGTTTTCAAGCAGCTCGCGTACAGTTCTTTTCAGTCTGGACGAGGCCTGTCAGGAGTATGAGTACATGGTGTTGCAATGACTCCTTCTGTTAGTTCTATGAGCTCGTATAATCCAAGCAGAATGAAACAGAGAATCAATGGACAATTTGGAAAAATTGTTTAAAAAATACCTGGCGATTTCGAACAGTCCACAAAAATAGGCGGAATAAACAGCCAGTGATGATTCCGTACCTGCTATCGAGAAGAAACCCATCACGCTTACCAATACGAGGTGAATGCTAATCAAATTAATCTGTTGGCCTCGTTCATTGTAAAAGAATCCAAACATGCGTAGATAATGTAGTTGGAGTTTTGATTGCAATAATGTAGGAAGCAATATTGTTACAACTGTGTAGGCTGCGGTTCCACACGATACGGCTAGAATTCGAAATGTTTTTTAGTGTTGGATTTACTGAAAATGATTTAGTTAATCGATTTCTGAAAAATGTATTTCTGCAAGAAGACAGAATCACATAAAGAACTGTAGAGAAATTTATAAAGTAAAAGGTATCCATAACTGCGTGCCATTTATGATACCACTTGGACATTTACTAATACTAAAGTGTATCTATAGTAATCTAATAGTATCATTTTAAGTCGGAGACTGCTATTACAAGACCGTAGACTTTCTTTTTTAAATAGCTCCGTTAAGTCTCTTTTTCGACAGTGCTCTATGTGGTCTTTTGTAGAAACCATAGACACCTCTGTGTCGCATATTTTTACCTAGATATGCTTTGATTGATCGTCTGGCCCGTGCCACGTGTTTCATTAACATATCCACTTCGACAGGATTTTTTATTGTTTTCCAATCATTTTCAAAACTTTCAAACACAGATTTTGTCTAAAGTCGGATGAAAAACAACGCTATAGTTCCAAAAGTTCTGCTAGACGGATATACCAATTACATAAATGTTTTTTTATTCCATGCAAAAGAAATCAAAGCATCGTGCTCTTAAACTTACTACTGGAAAGTTGATCACAAAACCAACGTATCGTAGAATAAACAGAATCAACGGAATACAAAATGATAACGTTGTAACTATATTGGTCAGTGACATTTCTACATGATTTAGCGTCAATACCTGAAAAATATTTTGTGTCTTTACTCGACTTTCAATATTGCATGATACTATTAAACAAATTAGTAAACTTCCAGAAAGGGGGACTCCTCACCGATTTTAATGGGCTTAAGTATGTTATCTCGGTGTGTGATTCTGAACAACTTTTCTCTACACTTGTTACCGCCGATCGATCTTAGTTTCCCAAATATATGTATAAAAACTGTTAGGTCCACTACAGCGAATTCCGCCATTTGAAAGGAATTTTGGTTAGATCTGGGTCAGATTTCTTGGGGAAGAGGTGCAGAGAGAGCAGGAGGTTCTTCGAACTCCAGCCCGGGGGGAGCGAACACCGGCTGGCCCGACGATCACGCTCGCAACGCTAAAAGAAAACTCTCAAAACTAGGTAGCATGGCCCGGGGATCAATGATTGGTCGCCCTTACGCTCCCGAGTTACGATTTATGGCCCACGAGCCGAGAAAGCCGTTGCTCGGATCAGCGGAGGTCAGGAGCAATCTCGGCAAAGCGTCACTCAAATTATGAGGTAGAAAAGTCCCAACTAGGGACTAACACAGCCTTGCATGTCGAAACCGTCCGGCTGTCTGAGAATTTTGAGATAATAATAATAATAATGATAATAATAATAATATTAATAATAATAATAAGTTATTCAGAATGAAGACCTTGACAACATATTTCAAGGTCGTTGAAATCGGCGAGGTCGTCCTTATTCCAAATAATTACCGAATTGGGTTGGATTTTCTGTAATGCTGGTATGCAGGGAGGGGCGGAATACCTCAAGCGCTTGAAAGAAGAAATACGGTGACTGTCAAAACATGGAATTCGCTGTAGTGGGTATCTGTAGTTTATTTTCCTGCACATATCTTGGAAACTAAAGCCGAGCCGCAGTAACATGTACAGAGGAAATGGTAAATGTTTAAAAAAGAGGACCCAATCCCAATGATCCTGACCATGAAGTATGTTGTCAAGGCGAATATTCTGAATATCTTTTCCGTATACATGCGGCTGTTCCCATATACAGGGAAAAGTTGCTAAGGATATTGACCTTGCTATCATATTTTAAGGTCATGGTCGTAGAAGCTGGGCCCCTACTGTACACATTTATCAAATATTTATTCTTCATCAGAAATATGTGGCTTTCACCGCCCGGCATCCTGCAATTCTCACTGTTAAGGTTTCGGGGGTAAGCCGATAACATTTCGCGAGCATTGCAGCTAGCTTCATCAGGTGGTCGAAAACATACTGATATTGGTGTGTGCCATACGGTACCCTAATGCCTAATATACTAGAGCTGCTCAGTATCAGGACAGTTTACTCAAAGTTATGAATTCAAATAAGTGTCGAACAGTCTAATTGCCGTGAAATGTGTGTTGAAAACTTAATATTTTCACATGAAATACCTACCTTCATATCTCGTAGTTAATTCAGTTTTCTATGTTTAGCAATAGTAATAGTGATATTGTGGATGCGATTGCGGAAGATATGGAAAAGTGAAATGCACTGACTGCTCGTGGCATTTTCATTATACGCACCATGAAACGGTTATTATATACTATTTTTTGATTGTTAATAAGAGTGGCTCGTAATATCGTCCGCAGTAACTTCACCAATATCTATGCATAACTACGTAACTATAAGTGTTTGGTGATAATTATGTTGATAATGTCTAAAATCTTGTCTAAAATATGACCTGTCGTCATAAACAAAAGTTGCGTTTTTAGTCACGTTAACGGAATATTATTTTCTAATACAAGATTATTATTTTGAAAATATCTTGGTAAGTATTAAGTTTAGACCCTGCTTTCTAATGATTTATTCTACAAAATTATCTGATATATTCAAATACAATATGAAATACCATCGGCATTCCATTAAAACAAGATAAAGGTAATCCTCATAACCTGCTAAAAAAAGCAAAGTAATAACGACATGATTACTGCACTAGATGTGCCTCACGAAGCTTTATGTTAACTTTTGTTTGGAACATTTTGTTCCATGAGAAACAATTTATGAAATATTTCAAATCATTACGATCAAAGAACGTATCATGATGACACATATTAGCCACATTCTACAGAATAATTCTTATTTATATATCTTATTTTGCACCAAACAAATTTTTTAGAAATTAAAATTAATCTCGACAAAGGCAATGATCCATGTTATAAACGAAGTGTCATATCTTATAATAATATAAAATATTTTACTTCGCATTGCCACTTTTCATTTATTCTCCAGGCGCGACACTTTCATAAATGTATTGTTACTTCCATCAAAATGAAAAGGTACTTTTTTGTGAAAAAAATGCCACTATAACTTGAATTTTTATCACCTGAATCACTATAGTCACGAGAAGAAACAAGTTAAACGCTATTCTCTGAATCTTCGTAAGTAAAGTTTGGTCATACGGCCAGAGCCCAGTCCAATATAACACAGAACTATAGGTACTGTAGTTCTTTCGTAGTGCATCCATCCCGACCAATGTTGAAGAACGTCTGCATTGGTAATTTGTAGTAGCGTACAACATCACCTCGGCATCATATTTTATTTATGCTGCTCCGTTTCCATCACAAAAAAAATGTACGATATAAACTGGTCGTACTTCGCTTCCATCATAATAACGTTCACTCCAAAATCGATCGATTTCATTAGCTCTCATATGGCAACGTTTAACGTTAAAAATTTATGAATCATTTTCTCTAATATCTCCTTTTTCCATTCCTCCTTGCCAGCAAAAAAATAGTAATCTTTATTTCCTTCGTGGCAATCGTAAGGCATTATGCGTGTAAGGTCTCTTTGTCAATTTTATTCTTTCTTGTATATAACTGTAAGGGCGATGAGATTCCCTGCACCGATGGCACAAAAAAAGTTGAATCCTCCATGCAAGGAAGGCAACTGAATAACATTTATGAGGCTAAAGAGGACCTAGTATTGTATTATGAATCACTCTCTGAGGTAAGTGCATATTACCTTAATATAATCTAGGAGTTGAAAAGAAAACATCGTTCATTTATCTATTTCTACGTCCGCTTCTGAGTTGTGAAGTCGTTCCATAGTCGTCGCAAAATCTGCAACGTCACAATATGCATATATATATATATATATATACATATATATATATATATATATATATATATATATATATATATATTGACAGCGTCAACGCATTTTAAGAGGGATTTATGGCAGGACCTGCGTGAGGTCTTAAAGAGGTTGATCATCAAACTTAGTGGTGATTATATTATAATAACCGGCAATTATAAATAATCACCGGATTAATCACATTTACCGTAATATATACATATGAAATGATATTTAATATACAAGGTGTTTCGTCTAAAACAACACACCTAAATATCTCCTCTACCTCTGAAAATACAAAAAATGTTTCTAACGTAATCTAAATTGCTTCAAAAGACGAATCAGATGGAAGAATCGTTTTTTATAAATTGTAATTTTTTAATCGATCTTTTAAGGTCACTCGTGTTTTTTTACATATATACAAAATTTTGTTCTTGTATTATATATATATATATATATATATATATATATATAAATATATATATATAGGTATATACAGGGTGTCCCAAAAATGTCTGAGTTCCTTTAAAGAGGAGGTTCCTGAGGTCACTTGAAGCGACATTTTCCTTCGCAAAAAACACGGACCAATCAGAGCGCGACCTAGAGGCGTGTTGGCAGAGACAGCCGCGCGCGACGGAAGTCGAGCGATGGTGATACACCGCGGTCGAAAGCAAGGAACAAACAAGAGAAGAAAATTTTTCGAGTCCTATGTCGGGTAGTTCAAATTTGAATACGTTGTAGTCTTTAGTAGCCTATGAAAGAATCTCGAAGGATTTTTCGAAATCTTAAAAAATGTTGGATTTGCAGACCTGTAAAGAAAAGTGGCAACTTTTTTTCAATAAATTATAACACTAGAACTAACGTACGGAGGAGAATGAGTTTTGAGGAGCTTGTAGTGAACACGTAAGAGTATCTATAGAAAATATTTCGATTTGGAAAAAATGGTCTTTTCACCATTTATTTTGCAAATGTTTTAAACAAATCCAATTTTCCTATAGCCGGGACTGTTTCAAAATTCGAAAAAAAACGTGGTGACAGCTTCAAGTCTCCTCTTTACGGAAATATTTTTTAAAAGGCAGGCGCTTTAAAATTGACGGAATTAGAATTGTTTAAAAACCTTGCTTACCTTGGTTCTCCTGTAGAACCCCAGCGAGGTGAAAATGATTCCTGTATTCACAAATTGTTCTGCGTGAAACACTGAACCTGCCTACTCGTTAAATTCACAAGAGCATTTTAATTATTCGCTCTATGAAATTATCGAGTAGAAGGGGTCAATGTCCTTTCACTGCACGATCCGGCCCACATTGTTAATTTATTCACGATCACAATAAAACTATTCACATATATCCATTGTGTCTACACACGTTGAAAGAAATCCACATATCACGCACAACTAGTTCACATTTCATGCACGTAAATTAACTGTTTTGACTAACCGCCCGCGAAAAGAGCGTCCGTCCTTTGCTGACGGTCGTAGGAAGACTAGTATGGGACAGCTGACGAGGTTAACGGCCTTTCAACGCCATGACCGCCCTTAAGCAGAGAGTCTGAGGGATCCGAGTGTCCCAGCAGGTAATAAACCAGGTAAACGCTTTGACTTCTGGTTGCCAAATGAGTACAGTAGGTCGATAAAATGCTAAAAGTTTTAACGAGCAGCAACGGCTTTTTGGGAATATTGCTACTACCCTTTCTTACACCGGTATATCGAATAACGGTATTTCGTGCTAATTTGCAATTTCGTGAAACCGGCATTTGCTAAGGTAAAATACCGGTATTTTCGGTATTAGCCATAAATAATGAATATTTGTTTGGGGCATCTACTCTTACTTGAAATTTACAAATTAATTTTTTCGATAACGAATTCGATTTAATATCAAAAACTGTATCAGCTCTGCTTCCAATGAAGCTGGCTATGAAAGCATTATGTCGTAAGGATTCCAACTTGTTAACAGCGAATGCAAGAATAAATTTTATGCTACAATCATTTAAAGATCAGGACACGCCACTGTCCGAGGAATTGTAACAGTGCATTGAGAATTCGTATACAGGAAAGGCATAGCGAACTAGAAAATATTTTAAGGTATTTACATAATTATAGCGACTTTAAAAAAGAAAACGAAAAGGAAGAAAAGAAGCTAACAAGATCAAATGTAATTAAGTTCGTCGTCAATTTCCACAAAAGCATTTATGGAAAGCAAACACTGACCTATCCAGAAGAATTCGTTGAGATGATGTTGATGCTGATATCGAAAAAGAATTGTCTCTCGAGAAGAAATTGCAATTAGCTGCAAATAAAAAAATTTCCACGAACAATAATACAGAAAATAGATTTATCCAAAACCGTCAGACGAGAGACCGAGTTGTTAGAAGATGAAGGGCATCGAGGAAAATATTTGGAGAAAGTATATCGCTCATTATTAACAGCACCACTAACCAGCGTTGATGCGGGGAGAGCATTTTCAACTGTAGGTAATTTTTGCAGAAAAATACGTTCCAGGCTTACGGACAGTTCAATGGATGCATTATGTTTTTTACAATCACATTTCAAAAATATGCAGTTAATAAATCAGTAAATGTTTTTTTTCTATTGAGCAACTGTGTTTTTGTACCTTCTTGAAAATTCTTAATACCGGTATTAATGCCGGGCTTCCGATACATCGTTTAAACAAATACCGAATACCAGCATTGGTTTTTTGGTCCGGTTTTGCAAAAACCCAGTGGCCATGAAAACGGCCGATTTTTATTTCAGCAACTGTTCGATGGAACCGTGGTTTCAGCGTTATGCTTTGGTGGCCCTGAAAAGGGCCGATTTGCATCACATAAGGTGTTCAAAGTGTCCACCTCCTGCTGCGACGTACAATTCGGCGCGCCTCACGACCTGCTGCTGCACTCGTTGCAGCACCGCCGCGTCGATATTCGAGATGGCACCGTGCAGCCGTGCCACCACCTCCTCCTGGGTCTCCACCACCTCGCGATACACCTCATCCTAAAATGATTTTTATTAATCAAATGCAAAACATAATTAAAAACGTAGACGAGAATGAATAAAAAATACTAGAAAAATTTAAATTACCTTCAGATAGCCCCACAAGAAAAAGTCCAGTGGATTGAGGTCCGGTGACCGTGGGGGCCACGCGACGGGACCACCGCGGCCGATCCACCTGCCCCGAAAAGTTTCGGTTATGCGGCCGCGAACATCCGTGGAGAAATGTGGCGGAGCACCATCCATTTGGAAAATCATGTTCTGCCGGATCGCATAAGGAATATCATCCATGAGATCCGGCAGAACATCTTCCAAAAAGGTTTCAAACTTTGGGCCGTCCAAACTATGGGGAAGAATGCACGGCCCAACGATGTGCTCGCCTCAAATCCCAGCCCAGATGTTGATCGACCAACGGTTTTACGCTGCCCGATGCCGAAGTGCCAATGGATTCGCGTCGCTCCACATATGCATATTGCGGACATTGAAACACCCTTCTCTTTTGAAGAATGATTCGTCTGTCCACAATATGTAGTTGACGAACGCCGGATTCCGGGCTACTTCGCCCAGCAGCCACCTGCAGAACTCAAGCCGCGGGACGTAATCTTCGGGATTCAATTGTTGCACCCGTGTATACTTGTACAGGTGCAACAAGTTCTCCCTTAGAATACGGTGTACCGTCGATCGGCCGATACTAGAACAAAATACATGCAAATGTTTAGACATCTACTATTAAATAATGTTTTTCTCGATGCAATTTAAAATTCAAAGAGTATACTGTCACTTACCCTGCGCGGCGACTGAGGTTTCGCACGCTCACGGTGCCATCCTATTCCACGGTGTCCAGGACCTCCGCCACATTAGCCAGCGATCGCGTTTCTCTCGGTCTCCCGACTTCACTCCCTCGCACATCGAAGGAGCCCGTCGAAAATAAGCGATTCGCAATGCCTCTCAAAGAGTTTGCAGCGGGCGGTCGAATACTTGGTAGCTTTGTTGTTATTCTTCGTATTGCGGCCGTGACATTGCCGTTACATTGCGCGTTTACACATGTCTTTGTAAATATCCAAAGAATTATTTCGTATCGAGATCGGGCATTGAGTGCGTCGATCGCCTTGCAGCCCAAGAAGTCGGTTATTATTTTGTTGTTGATTATTCTATTATGATGATGTCGAGACCTCGTTCGCCGTGATGTGGTTCCACCTGTATATTGTGTCACCGTCGTACGTCGGGTAGGTGATGTAGATACTGGTTGACGACACTCGTTCGTTAATCGTCTCGCGGCATTTCCATAGTACTTGTGATTTCGGCTATCGACGGCGAGTGCCAGCGTGTAGGCGTGTGTCGATTACAGATGAATCTCGAAGATAGTCGATGCATCTGTAATCTCGGTTGGAGGGGGGATAATATGTAACCGTATCGTTACATATCGATGATTCGTCGGCGCATCGAGCGATCGATATTCGCGGATATCGATGTTGTGTACACACACACATATATATATATATATATATATATATATATATATATATGTTTATATACAGAGTGGCCCACATAACTCTGAACAGCTCAATATCTCGAAAACTATGCCATCGATTTTAAAGTTATTAGTCTTAAATTGCATGGAACTGAAGGGCCTTTCTGACTACATAAACGTGAAGTGGCCTCCCTTCCCCTTTAACGGGGGAGGGGAGGTACCTTTGTAATTTTAAGTGGAAGCCCCTATAAAATGTTACATATTTAGATTCTACAGGAAAAAACAAGTCAATTTTGTCTGAAACATTTTTTTGTCAGATACTTCCATGATGACATATAACAGTTTGAATTTTCGAGTTGTAGGTACTTGAAGCGCTCGGAAATAGCGTTATGGAATTATACGCGCTTGAGTCCTTTGCTTATTCGTGAAGAAATAAAACGTACTTTAAATTAAATGTTCAAAATGTCCACCACGGGCTTGTAAACATTTATTTACTCGAAACATCAAAGTTGTTCTAACATTTTTTAACATTTCGGGAGTCACTGAAGCGCAAGCGTCACGTATTCTTTGTTTCATATCCTCTTTTGTCGTCGGTGGTTCAAACATAACTTTGTCCTTTACATATCCCCATAAGAAAAAATCTAATGGTGTTAGATCGGGGGATCGAGGAGGCCATTGACGAGGTCCCCCACGACCTATCCATTTGTTCCCAAATTTTTCGTTCAAAAATTGAATGGTGATGATTGCAAAATGTGGAGGAGCGCCGTCTTGTTGGAACCACATTTCTCTTCTAACGTGCAGTGGCACATCCTCCAAAAGCGCAGGCAAATGATTTTTTAATAAATCACAATAACTTGCAAATGTTACAGTTTCTTGAAAAAAATAAGGTCCAATCACAAAATCTCCTATTAGGCCACACCAATCATTTAAGGACCATCGATGTTGAAAGGGAACACATCGCATCCAATTTGGGTTTTCCACGGCCCAATAATGCAGATTATGTCTATTTACATGCCCTGAATTCATAAAAGTGGCCTCATCGGAAAAAAGTATTTTGCACAAAAAGTCATTTTCCACAACACCCTGCAGCCACTCACAAAATCTTACGCTGTGATCGTAATCTGCTATCGAAAGGTCTTGTGATAAAACCATGTGATATGGATGATACTTTTGCCGTTTCAAAATTCGTTGAATTGATGAACGACTAATATGTGATGTTTGTGCAAGTGTACGTTGACTAATATGAGGATTTAATGTAATTGCAGCAAGAGTACTGGCACTATTATTTTCATTAGTGACAGCTTTAGGTTTATTGTGAGTTTTTTTACACAATTCACCGTGCTCGCGAAGCCGCTTTTCTAAATTATGAAATGTTGCATGACATTTTTTGATCCCATAACGTTCAAAAAACATCACTGCTGCACGCCGATAATTTTTTTGGCATTCACCTAACGTTAATAACATATTCACTTCTGTGTCAAAAGTAGCCATAATCACAATGTTACTGCTTGAATAACAGCTCTAAACTGAAAACGTTTTCATAGATGAGTGAGTCAAACTCAAGAATTGTAAATATTATTGTTTGTATTTCTTCATGAATAAGCAATGGACTCAAGCGCGTATAATTCCATAACGCTATTTCCGAGAGCTTCAAGTACCTACAACTCGAAACTTCAAACTGTTATATCTCATCATGGAAGTATCTGACAAAAAAATGTTTCAGACAAAATTGACTTGTTTTTTCCTGTAGAATCTAAATATGGAACATTTTATAGGGGGTTCTATTTAAAATTAGAAAGGTACCTCCCCTCCCCCGTTAAAGGGGAAGGGAGGCCACTTCACGTTTATGGAGTCAGAAAGGCCCTTCAGTTCCATGCAATTTAAGACTAAGAACTTTAAAATCGATGGCATAGTTTTCGAGATATTGAGCTGTTCAGAGTTATTGGGGCCACCCTGTATATATATATATATATATATATATATATATATATATATATGAATTATAGATAATAATTTTTATATTGTGAGTTAATTTATTTATAAATTTAGGTATTATATTAATTTTGGTTATTATAATATTAATTAGAATAGCTTTTGTAACTTTATTTGAACGTAAAGTTTTAGGGTATATTCAGATTCGTAAGAGGCCTAATAAGGTTTTATTTTTAGGTCTTTTCAGCGTTTTAGTGATATAATTAAATTATTAAATAAGGTATTATTTTTTTGAGATAAGATTAATTTAAATTTTTATATATTTATACCAGTATTATCTTTAATATTATCTTTAGGGATTTGGGTAGTTTACCCTTTTTATATTAATATTTATTATATAGAGTGAAGAATTTTATTTTTACTATGTGTAATAGGGATGGGAGTTTTTCCGATTATGTTAGGGGGTTGGTATTCAAATTCTAATTATTCTATATTAGGGGCGATTCGTTCTGTAGCTTCGTGAATTTCTTATGAGGTAAGATTATTTTTAATTATTTTTAATTTGATTATTATAATTGAAAGATTTTCTTTTATAGAATTTTTAAAATTTCAGATTAATATTAAATTTATAATTATATTATATCCAATTTATATTATATTTTTAATTAGAATATTAATTGACTTGAATCGAACTCCTTTTGATTTAGTTGAAGGGGAGTCTGAATTAGTATCGGGGTTTAATAGTAGTAAATAGATTTATTTTTTGCCTTTCGGCCTCAAAATGGGGTTACATGTGTTTGTGTGTCTGGCTTTAGTTTATTGTGGTTTCAATTAGTCTTCCTCCTTCCTCTTGTTCTTCAGCCCCTCTCCTTTTTTCATCTACATCTTCTTCTCCCTTTAGTATCTCTCTTATCGTTACGTTTTTTCTTGTCAGCTGTTTGCAGTCTCTAATCATGTGGTCCAACGTTTCTCTTCCCCCTTTGCATAATCTGCATACTGTCTCATTTTCTTCCTTCCAATATTTGTTACCCCGTTCTTCATTTCCACATCTGAACCTTGCGATCATGCTCTGGTGTCTTCCTCTGTAATCTCCATTTAGGTAGTTTGCTTGCTCGCTGTCCCTTATTTGTATGTAATTCACGCAGTACCCCCCCCCCCCCCAATATTCTATCATACTGCCATTGTACCTGCTCTGCCCTGTCTCTTTGTGCTAATTCTTCTGCAAACTCCCTTCCACTCCCTCCCTCTGTCTCTATTTCCTGAGTGTCCATCATTTTTAACCTATAGTATAAATCTCTCATTTCCTCCCATTTCGACTTTTTCTCTTCTTGCTTCGCGTCTATTTCCCTCCAGCATTCTTGGACTATTTTATTCTTGTTCAACCGTTTCGTTTTTTCTTCATATTTTACTGCTCTTGTCCCCGCTTCTATCCTTACTTTGTCCGTTTTCGTTTCCTCCAAAATTAGATAAGCTGGTGTATTAAAGTCCAAACCTAACGTCCACCTTATATATTTCTCCTGTATTTTCTCTACTTTCTCTGCTTCCGTCCATCCCCAGATTTCTGACGCGTACAGTAAGATGCTTCTCACTATGCTTCTAAATATTCTCATTCTTCTCTCAAAATTGTTCTTGAACCTTCTTTGTCCAATTACCCATATCTGCGCCATTGCTATTCTTGCTTTTTTTGTAACTTCCCTTATATGCATCTCTCTGCCCCCGTTTTTCTGGAAATTATACCCTAAGTATTTGAATTTCTTCATTTCTTCTAGACTATTGCCTGACCAGTTCCACTCTTCTCTTTTTTTCTTTCCTCTTCCTTTATGAAAAATCATCACCTTTGATTTCCCTGTGTTCATTTGCAGCCCTTTCCCGTCAAGGTATTTTTCAAATCGTTTTATCATGTCCTTAAGATCCTTTGGCTCATTTGCTAGTAGCGCTATGTCGTCCGCGTATGTTAGAGTCCAGATTTTTTCTTTTTCTACTCTGACTCCTCCTGCTTGGTTTTTCCTCATAGTCTCCTCCAGATCCGCTATGTAAATTGTGAACAACGTTGGGCTCAGTGGGCAACCCTGTCTTACCCCTTTTGTCGTCCAGAATTTCGGTGACAGTTCTCCGTTTACTTTTATAATATTTCTTGTTTCTCTGTAAATTTCTCCGATTCTCGTCCTCAATCGCTTCTTATTTCCTTTCTTTCCATAATCTTTTGGAGTTATACTCTATCTACTTTATCAAATGCTGCGCTTAGGTCTGCGAAAAAGGTATACAATTTTCCCCCTTTTTTCTGTATTTCTCTGTTGGATACATAGTTCAGAATAAAAATATTATCTATCGTTGATCTTCCACTCCTAAATCCTGCTTGTGTTTCTGGTATTATGTGGTTTTTCTCTAATTCCTCCTTTAATCTTTTTTCCAGGACCATAGCATATATTTTATAAGCTGTGTTTAGAATTGTTATTCCCCGGTAATTTGTCACCTTTTCTCTGTCTCCTTTTTTGAATATTGGTGAAATCACCTCTTCTTTCCACCTCTCCGGGAGTCCTTCTCCTTTCCACACTTTATTGAAAATTTCTGTGGTCCTTTTAACTATTTTCTCGTTTCCGTAAATCCAGGCTTCATTTTCTATTCTGTCTTCCCCTGCTGCTTTCTTCTTTTTTAATTTCCTGATTTGTTCTTTTACTTCTGCTTCTGTTATTTCCTCTTCCTCTTCTCCCTCCGTGTTATCTGTTTCTTCCATCTCTCCTACTTCTTGTTTACCGTCTACGCCCTCTAGCAATGTTTTGAAATGCTCCTTCCATTCTTCTAAATCTATTTTATTGCTGATTCCTATTCTTTTCTTTCTTTCCTTGTTTATATATTCCCATATTTGATTTTCTCCCTTTAATTGCCTTATCTCCTTCTCTAAATTTTCTTGTAATTCCCTTCTTCGTTCTTCACACTCTTTTTTGTATTCCCTTCTTTTCTTCTGGTAATCTTCTTTGTTTCCTTTTCCCCTTCTCCTGCACCTCAGTGCTTTCCTGGCTTCCCTTTTCTTCTTTGTACAATTCGAATTCCACCACTTGAAGCTGCCCAGTTTCCATTTCTTGATTTTTATTTCTTCTTTCTGTACCGCGTTATTTATCTTTTCGACCATTTCTTCTACCATATCATTTACCTTCGTCCCATTAAAGTTTATTTTACTTAGTTCCGATTGAAACTTCCTCTTACCTTCCTCTGTCCAGACTCTTCTCCTGTTTTCCCTCCCGTTCTTTCCGATTATTTCCTGTGTATAATTCCACAATCATCGGCATATGGTCGGACTCGACTCTTTCTCCCACTGTGAATTTCTTGATATCTTGTTTCGCCTCTACATTTGTTATTATATAATCAATTACCGTGCTCCCTCTCGGCCCCGTATATGTGTACTCCCCTTCTTCATCTCCCTCTGTGTTCCCATTTAGAATATTCCATCCTCTTTCCTCAATTATCTTCAATAATAACTTTCCCCCTGTATTTACAACTTTATCTTTTGATCTCCTAGCGCCGTGCTTTTCTTCTATACTAATATCTCCCCCTTCTCGACCGATTCTTGCATTGAAATCTCCACCGATTATTAGTTTCTCCACCTCCATCTCTTCTATTATCTGGTCTAACTCTTCTTTCGTCTCCTTCATATCCCCACTGCAGACTGTTATTATTCTCCATTTTTCGTGATGTATCTTTATCCGTCTTTCTTGGATGTGTTCCGTTCCCCCGGTCCCTTCCTCCTCTTCTATACTTTTTCTTATACCTGTAATAATTCCGCCTATTGCTCTTCCCTTCTTTTTCTCTCTGGTGGCAAATTTACATTTCCATGAGAATTCCTGTGACAATTTGTCCTTCAGTCCATCCCATTTTTTCTCCTCTACCCATGTTCCTACTAGACCTATTACATCGAGTTCTTTTAAGAAATCCCAAAACTGTTTGTCTTTGTTGTATAATCCTGCTACATTCCAGTATCCGATTTTAATTGTGTCCATCCCTCTTTGATTTCTTACCTCTTTCCCAGTTCTGCGTACCCCCTTTCCCCGCATGTCTGCACCGGCATACGCGCGAGGAGCGAGTGTTAGTACTGCCTTTTGCCGTGTTTTCGTTGTCCTTCCAAGTTCAGCGATCCTCCAATGGCTTAGAGGTTCGTCGAACTTGACCTGCTCCAAAAATTTACCTGCTGCAGTCCGCCCTCCTCTTTCCAGATAAATGTCTTGTCGTTAATTTGTACTTTTCTGTACCCCACTTTCACCGTTACCCCTTGCTCCCTTTCCGCCTTGGCAATATCTTTAATATTTCTTTGTATCTCCCTTTCCTTTTTCGTCAGGTCATTATCGATAAACAGTCTCTTATCTTTCAATGTATTCTTCTTTAGCATCACCTCTCTTTTCTGTTGCCAGCTCTTTAACTTCGCTATCAGCAGATTTCTTCCCACTCCCCTCCCTACCCAGTATGCTTCCTCGATTTCTGCCTCCAGCTGCAATTCTTGACTTAGCACATACTCTGCCGTTTCCTTCGGTGTCTCCTTACACGGTAGATCTTCTCCCCGTATTGTGATATTATTCCTTCTCTCTCTTCTCTCTAGCCTTTCCTTCTTTTCTAGCCCCTCCAGTCTTCCTACCAACCGCTCTGTCTGTTCCTTCTTGGCCTCCAGTGCTTCTATCTTTCCTCTCATTTCTTTCCTTTCCGTTTCCCATATCTCGTCTCTCCTCTTCCATTCGTCCCTTAAATCATGCATTTCTTGCCTTAGTTCTTTATTATCCTGTCTCAGATCTCTGTTATCTTTTCTCAGCTCTTCCATATCTTTCTTTACTGCCAACATAACTTCCACCATTCTGTCTAGTTTTGCCGTCTCCATTTCTTTTCTCGCTAATCCTTTTTCTTCCACTGTGTTTTTCGACGGTGGCGACCTTTCGACTCTCTTCACGTTTAAGAATTCTTCTTCTACTTCCTTTTCGGCCCTTAACCTTGCATGCTCAAACTCGGTCTCTCTTTTCCTCTTAAATGAGTTCAGTATCGAGCCTTCGCTGTCCGCTCTTTTCCTTCCCAGCTGATCCACCAGTCTTGGTCTGCCCCTTCCTCTCTCCTCCTTCCGCTCCTGGCTGTCTTTGCCTGCTTTGTTCATTCGGCTCTTCGCTCTTCTTTACCTACTGCTGTCTCCGCTTAGGCTTCTTATTTTCCCATTCCCACCAGATGTCACTGAACCTTGCCGCGTGTCAAGCCTCGTGCACTCGTTTCACACCTTCCCTTCTTCGCCCTTTTCACACCCTTCTGTCCCCTATTGACTGTCGGCTATACTCTTCCCCTGGCCTCGTAATTTTCTGCGCACTTTTGCCACACTTTCCTTCTAATTCTTTCACCTGCTGTTCCACACACGCAATACTCTCGCACACGTCACTTGGTTCCCCCCCTATCGGGGTTTAATACTGAATATTTTAGAAGAATATTTGCATTGATTTTTATAGCAGAATATTTAAATATTTTATTTATGAGAGTTTTAATTACAATTATATTTTTAGGATTTAATTTATTAAGGTTTAAATTTATTATGGGTATTATTTTTCGTTTCTTTTGTAATTTGAATTCGAGGAGTTTTACCTCGAATTCAGTATGATGAATTAATAAATATATGTTGGAAACAATTTTTATCTTTATCATTGTTGAATATTATTTTTATTTTAAGGTGTAAAGAGTTTATTATTTATATATTAAATTAATAGATAATTTTATATCTTTAAAATATTTTCAAAATATTTGCTTATTGAAGCTAATTAATTAGTAGATTAATTTATCTCAGATGAAATTTAAATAGGGAGTAATAGTAAAATAATTAAAATAAATGAAAGTAAAAATAATTCTTATATTTGTAAATGGGTACTCGATTAATTGTCCCCCAAGTCAAGTTAATATAATAAAAGATAAAATAAAGATTCAAAATGAAATTTTTCCTATAAAATAAAATTTTATTGATGTTATACAGTTATTATTTAAGATAGGTAATAGTAATAAAATTAAAATGGATGTTAATAACCCTATAACTCCTCCAAATTTATTTGGAATAATACGTAGAATTGTATATGCAATAATAATATATAGATAAAAATAATCTTGAAATGCTTTGAATAATTAGAAATAATCCTAAGATTGACCCAAAATTTAATAATAAGTTAATATTTGATGGGATAGGTAATTTGTTGAATGATTCATTATAAATTTTTATTAAATTTTGTTGGTTTTATAAATTTCATTAATTTTTAATTTTTCGTAAAGGTTTATATTTTAATAAGCAGATTTTTATAGAAAAAATTAATGTTATTAATAAATATAGAATTATAATTAAAGTAATAATATATAAAGGATATTCATAGATTTTGTAAATTAAATTAGTGTTAAAAATTCTAGAATAATATTTAGAGGGGGTAATTATATAGTTAGCTTATATATATATATATATAATTGTTATGATAATAATTATGAATCTAGAGAATATTATATATTTAAGTATTTTTTTAATTATTTTATTATAATAGTTATTAATTAATGTTGTAAAATATAGAAATATAATTATGTTGCCACTAATTATTGAGATAAAAATTATAAAACAATATAGAGATTTTTGGGTCATTAAATAATTAATAATTAGTGTAATTATAGTGAAGATAAATAAGTTTAATATAAGATTTAGCGGTGAAATATTATTATTTATAATTAAGAAAATAATTATAGTTATTAAAATATAAAATAAAATTTTTAAAATGAATTCATTTGGACTGTTCATTATTTTACAAGAAATAGTTTATAAAAATATTAATTTTGGAGATTAAAGAAATTAGGGTTAATTTTCTTGAGATTTTAAGATAAAAGATATTTAATCTTATTTTAAATTACAAAATTAATGTTTTATATAAACTGTTTAGCTAAAATTTATTTATTTTAATTATTATTAATTTTAGTAATAATTTTTATTTTTGTAAACATTTTTTTGATATTTTTAATTAGATTAGAGTTTATATTAATATTTTTTTTAATAATGTTACGTACAGAGAATTATCTCTGCTTTATTTCAACCAGAGTTTTGTAACCGCTTTCCTGAGAACGGTAAATGCCCGATTCCACCCTTTGCATATAGAAACGATGACTATGCTCCAGATGGATCCAGCCGGCACAAAGCATGATTCAGTACAGGGACAGTTGCACAAGATTCCCTAATATGGAAATCTTGAGAGCATCCCCACTTAGATTTTACAGTATATAAACCCTCGAATTTTAACCCTCGTGGGCAGTGCTTAAAGTACAAACGGGCTATACACGTCGTTACGCTGAATCTCGTTATGGAGTTGATTGTATTTAGTGAGATCGGGCCTAGTCACCCTTTCGAATCAAGTAACCTTATACATTCCGCGAGTACGGTATTAATCTATCTTGGCATAATTATTCAACCTCTCTGTGTTCCCCGCATCGCCAGTGCGTCATCCAACAGGCAGTAGTACTTAGGTAACTACACAACATTTTCTTACACACTCAATTCTTATCGCGACACTAACAATTGTAACAGAGCCAGTTTCCTATAATATACAATTTAGTTCAAGGTAATTTTGAGTAAAAATTGATTTTAACCCACCATTCAGATCCAGTAATTCTTAGTTGACCGCTCCCACATGATACAATCTTACCGCTCGGGTTGTATCAATTAATTTATAATATTAAAGTTACGAAGCCGTTACTAACATATCCTAGGAGCTACCTGATCTTGTATCAGGAACCCAAACTGTTATCCAACCTATGCGGCTCCCTGATTTCGCATCAGGTTCGTCTGTATCCTAGCAGCTCCCCGAATTCGCATCGGGTTCGTCTGTGCTTTTATTCAACCTCCCAGCAGCTCCCCGATTTCGCATCGGGTTCGTCTGCGCGTCTTCCAACCTCCCAGCAGCTCCCCGATTTCGCATCGGGTTCGTCTGCGCGTGTACCTCCTAGTGACTCCCCGATTTCGCATCGGGTTCGTCTACGAAGTCTCTCAAACATCCTAGCGGCTCCCTGATTTCGCATCAGGTTCGTCCGTGCACCTTACTAACAATCAAAACCATATTCGTATGTGAGAGTGTAATTGGGATTAGTTTAATAATTAGGTTAGTTCATTTTTATGGTAACCAGGACATGAAAATTTTAAATTTGACATGGTAATAGAAGTTTTAATTATTATTTATATTGTTGGGATTTTCGGACGGTTTTTGGGTCGTAAATGATTTCACGCCAGTACACCACCCAATATTTAATAACTGTAACACTTTTATTTTGCGCTTATATTTCAAAACTAAACTTTTAATATATTTTTCCTACATCGCATTGCGTCGAGCAAAACACGGCAACAAGGACACACACACACACACACCCTCATCTGGCCAAAAGATGGCGCCACGAGAGTCCGACCTCGACAACGCGGCAATCAAGATTATTATATTTATGTTGTATATACAACACGCCTCCTTAAATTTATAATCTTGATTTTCTTTCATTCTTCATTCATACAGTAACTTTTAGTTTCGCATACACTGTTATTCTTAAAATAGCTTAAATTATATTTTAATCTTAAATCTCAATGATATTTCTTCACTTAATCCTTTCCAATCAATCTCAACGCTTTTCTCATACTTAAGAATTTCGCTTTATGCAAACTCTTAGTTGACATATCCGCTAAATTGAATTGTGAATCAATTTTTACAATGTCAATTATTCCATTCTCATAATTTTCATTAATGTAGTGATATTGCACTTCAATGTGCTTCGAGTTTTTTGTAAAATTTCCAAACTTTGCAATCGCAATCGCACCTGAGTTATCTTCATACATTTTTATTGCTTCATCAAATTTTACATCGAAAGATTCGTTTAACAAACTTCTAATGAATAGTATTTCTGTCACTGCTTCCGACATTGCATTATATTCCGCAAAAGTAGAGCATTTAGTCACTGTATTTTGTTTATGGGTTTTCCAAAAAATTAAGTTTCCATACAATCTAATTACAAAACCTGTGGTTGACTTTCTATCTACATTATCACCTGCATAATCAGAGTCTACCATACAATCCAGTACTTCATTCTTTAAATTATCATAGTAAGTCAGTCTGAGATCTTTGGTCTTATATAGATATTTTAAAATCCTTAATGCATATTTAAAGTGGGTTTTGTCATAACAACTTTGATAACGACTTAAATAGTTAACGCCATATGCTATATCTGGCCTTGTGCCTGTACTAATGTATAGCAATTCACCGATCAGATTTCTATATTTTATACTCTCATCAATTTCGCTAGCCTGATCTAGTTTTAAGTTAGCCTCCATTGGAGTATTATATAATTTCGCATTTTCAAGATTGTATTTTACAGCCAATGATTAAATATACCTTGTCTGGCATAAAGTCATTTTACTTCTATCATCACTATAATGGATATCAATACCAATATAATTACCAACTTTGCCTAGATCCTTCATCAAAAACCTTTCCATTAAACTTGCTTTAACTTCATTTATTTTAATTTTGTCTTTGCAACAAATCAAAAGATCATCTACAAAAACCAATATGTATATTGAATCCTTGCTTGTATTATTTACGTATAGACAGTAATCATAATTGCTTCTTACGAAGTTTAACTTCTCAACAAATTTGTTAAAACAATCGTACCAAGCCCTCGGGCTTTCTCTAAGACCATAAAGAGCTTTCTGCAATTTACAGACCTTGTTGTCACCAGTTTTATAACCTTTAGGCTCATTAATATACACTTCTGATTTATGATTATTATGAATGAAATTATTTTTGCAACTGTAAGACAATAGAATTTTCAACGTTTGCATTTTACCTACTGGTGAATAGACATTCTCGATATATTCCTTTTGTTGGAAACCTCTAACAACTAACCTAGCTTTAAAAGTGTTATTATTTTTCCTTTTGTAAATCCATTTGACATCAATAATCTTTTTATCTTTTGGCTTTTCAACAATTTGCCACGTGTTATTTTTCTTTAGACTGTCTATCTCAGAGTTCATCGCAATTTGCCATTCTCTTGATTCGTTAGAATTTATCGCCTCCTCAAATGTACTTGGTACATTTGCATCAACATAATTTACATAAACAACATGAGCTATTGGATTACCGAATCTTTTTACTGGGCTTTTCTTTCTAGTTGATGTTCTTCTTACTATTAAATTTTCTTTGCTTTTATTTTGTAAATCATTCAAATTATCCTCATTTGGTTTATCGTTACTCATTTCTCCACTATCATTAACAACATCATCAAAATTTGTTTTATTTTCATCTACTTCATATTCATTTCTTTCACTTTCATCATATTCATTGTCATCTATTTCACTTTCGTGATTTTCATTTATGGATTTAGTATTTTCAAGATCTCTATCCTTTTGATCATCAACTCCTTCCAAACAAATTAGTTTTGTGTCTTCTTCAACTACTTGCACATGTCTGGCATTGATTACCCTATTATTAATTAGAACTCTATAACCATTTTCAGCATAGCCTACTAATACGCCTAATTCAGCTTTGTCGTCCCATTTAGTTTTCCTTGAAGCTTCCGGAACCCTAACAAAAACTCGACTGCCATAAATTTTTAAATGTTTTACATTAGGTTTATTGCCAAAAAATATTTCGTAAGGAGTTTTATTCTCCAGTGTATTTTCAATTGTACGATTTTTCAAATATGCTACTGTTTTCATTACTTCAGGCCAATACTTTCTATGTATTTTAGCTTCCCTCATTAAACATCTACCAATGTCTATAGCTGATCTATTGTACCTCTCCGCTACTCCATTCAATTCATGGACGTAGGGTGGGCATGGTAACAATTCGATACCTTTATATTTAATAAAATTAAAAATGTCACGATTCATGTATTCCTTACCATTATCACATTATAGTTTCTTTACTCTTTTATTAAATTTATTTTCAACCAAATTTACGTATTCAATAAAACAACTAGCAGTTTCTGCTTTACTTTTAATACAAAAAATTCTTGTGCACTTACTGTAATCATCAACAAATGTCAGAAAGTATTTTTCTCCACCATAAGCAGTTGTGTTGTGTGGACCATTTAGATCTGTGTGAATCAGTTCTAAAATTTCTGTAGTCTTAGTTCTATCATTTTCAAAAGGTACATTGGCCATCTTGCTCTCTATACAATTCGCACATTTCATTTCAGTACTTTCTATTTTGTCTGGCAAACCATCTAATAATTTATTATTTACCAAATTACTCAAATATTGAAAGTTTACATGGCCTAGTGCCCTATGCCATTTCTCTTTAGCAGTTAACTTTAGTACATTCACATACATTTCTTTATTATCTTTTTCATATGCAAAGCTTTTCATGCAATACAAATTATCTATTTTATTGGCTACAGCTATTAGTTCTCTATATTGATTATAAATTTTGGCATTCTAATTCCTAGCTACTACTGTGCAATTTTTTGTTATTTTAGAAAAGCTCAATAAATTTTGTCTAATATCTTTTACCTAGTACACATCTCTTAGATCCACTTGTCTTTCATTATAATGATTTTTGAAGTACGTTTTCACATTTCCTAATTTTGTGGCTTTTAACTTTTTTCCATCTGGTAACTTTACATCTACGGGGTTTTTTAAATCTATGTAATTTTCAAAGTATTTATCGTCTTTAATAATGTGATCTGTAGAGCCACTATCCAAAAGCCAATTTATCTCACTGTAATTTTTATAATCTTCTTTGTAATCGTACCCTTTTACCTGGTTTATTTCCGGATTATATACTTGAGTTGTCCAAGCTTCAGTTGAATCATTTTGGTGTTGTTCGCTTGACGATTCACCTCTTGATTGGCCTGATCCTCTTCCTCGACCACGACTTTTGTATGATGCACCTCTGCTGTAGCCTCTGCTGTAGCCTCTGCTGTTGCCTCTTTGAATTCCTCGCTGACCTCTGTCTTGATAGTGTTGACCTCCTCTGCCTTGGTTGATTTGCTGTCCTCGCCAGCATTCTCTTGTGTAGTGACCAGGTTTGCCACAATTAAAGCATTTTACTTTGAACTTTGTTGTAAAAGTACTCACGTTACCCTTCTTGTCATTATCCGTTTTATTCATATTTTTTTCTTTTATTTTTGACTTCACATAGTCTACAGTCCTTTGATCTTCTGGAATAACGTCTATAAAGTCTCCAATGTAACTGTAGCTTGGTGGTAAAGCTCTGAGCAAGTATCTCATCTTCTCAGATTCGTCTATTTTTCCACCAGCTGTTTTAAAGTCATTGATTGCTTTTTCAAAGTCAACAAAAAATTCTTCTACTTCACTGTAGTTTTTCAATTTGACTTCTTCAATTTTTCCTCTGCAGATTATTTGCAGAGCTGTAGATTGCGTTGAATACATCTTGTCGAACTTCGTTATCATATCAAGAGTTGTTGTGCAGTCACCAACGTACTCTAATTGTTTGTCAGAGATAGTACTTATTAATATAGTTCTTGCTTTGAAATCCTTCTTGTTCCAGTCAGCTACATTGTCATTATCAGTTATTTTTCTGACTGCTGGATCCTTGCATTCCTTATATTCAAACAGAATCATCAACCTGATTTTCCAGCTTGAATAGTTTGCTCCATCAAAAATGGGCATCATGATATCTTCAAACTCTACTTGTTTAGCCATTTCGACGTTTTCTTGTTATCTTAAATTTTTGTCGATTTTCTTCTTAAGTAACAAAACTCTTCCTGTTTCTTTTACGAAGACTTTCCGTAAGTAGTTTTGAATCTTTTCACTGAATTCAAGATTTTTACTCATCAATTCTTCATCAAACTGTGTTGCCCCTTTTTTTCTTTCACTCATATATTTAACCTTAAATTTCGCCACGAGCTCTACCCTTTTATTTTGCCACGTGCTTCGATTTCTAATTTTAATCCACTTTCATCGCTCTTTCTTTACGACCCTTTTTCATTACTTTGTCTGTTAATCATTTGTCATTATCCTTTAACTTTTATTGTTGCACATATTTTTCGACTTTGTTATTCCACCACGTGTTTTTATCACTTTAACTTAACCTCTTGGATCGTAACCAGGCTTTGCTACCATGTTGGGATTTTCGGACGGTTTTTGGGTCGTAAATGATTTCACGCCAGTACACCACCCAATATTTAATAACTGTAACACTTTTATTTTGCGCTTATATTTCAAAACTACACTTTTAATATATTTTTCCTACATCGCATTGCGTCGAGCAAAACACGGCAACAAGAACACACACACACACACACACACACCCCCATCTGGCCAAAAGATGGCGCCACGAGAGTCCGACCTCGACAACCCGGCAATCAAGATTATTATATTTATGTTGTATATTCAACATATATATATATATATATATATATATATATATATATATATATATAATTTTAATTTTTTTAAATGAAAATTTAAAGCTTTTAAAAAATTTTATTTGTTGTTTATTAATAGTAAGAAGAATTAAGTTATTATTTAAAATATATTATTTTATTAAATTAATATTTATTGGGATAGGATTTGGTGTAAATAATTATTCATTTATAATAATCATGTTAAGGTTTTGAATTTTTGGTATAATTTTTTTATTTGTAAGAGGGTGAAATATTTTAATGTGTTTAAAGTTGAATATATTGCTATTTATAAATTTAATTTTTTTTTTTTTAAAGAAGAGGTTTATTTTTTTTTATTTTATGTTTGAAATTAGATTAATTTTAATTCTTTTTATTATTGTCAAGTGAGGGGTCGGTGAGAAGCGATTAGAAGCAGCATATTATATAATATTTTATACTTTATTTTTTTCATTACCATTTTTAACTTTTTTAATACTATTAATGAGTGGAGTAATAGTTGATTTAATATTAATTGTAGAATTAAAAGAGGTTGAAATAAATTGTTATTTTTTTATTTTTATAATAATAACTTTTTTTGTTAAAATTCCTACGTATTTATTTCATGGGCGATTATTAAAAGTTCATGTTGAAGCTCCAGTGTTTGGTTCAATAGTTTTAGCTTCAATTTTATGAAAATTAGTTACATATGGGTTATTACAAATAATATTAATATTTTTAGATATCTTTTTTAAATTAAAAATTTATATCATATTTGTTAGAATTGTGGGATGTGTAATTTTAAGAATTTTATGCTTACGTCAAATAGATATAAAAATTTTAGTTGCTTATTCATCTATTGTACATATAGGAATTTTAATTAGTAGTATATTAAGTTTTTTTAGAGTTAGAGTGATAGGGAGTTACATAATTATAGAGGGGCATGGTTTATGTTCATCTGGTTTATTTTATTTAGTAAATATTTGTTATCAATAAAGAAATAGTCGATTAATAATAATTAATAAGGGGATAATAAATCATTTACCAAAAATAAGATTGATATGATTTTTGGTTTGTACTTCTAATATATCTGCTCCTGTTTCTTTGAATTTAGTAGGTGAAATTTTACTTTTAATTGGACTTTTAAATTGAATATCATATATAATAAGTGTATTAATTTTATTTTGTTTATTTAGATTTATTTACTCATTATATTTATTTTGTTATGTGCAACATGGTGAGATAAATTATTATTTAAAGATTCAAGGGTAAAAAATGATAGATTATATTGTTTTAATTTTACATTGAATTCCTTTAAATTTTATATTTTTAAAATTAGATTTTTTTTATTTAAATAGTTTGTAAATAAAATATTGAATTGTGATTTCAAAAAAGTTTATATAATATATTTTAAATTATTTACTATTTAATTATTTATAGAATATTTATATTAATTATCAGGAGGTCAATATTTTTGGAGGGCATATTTTTATATTTAAATAAGATAATTTTTATTTTAGAGTGAACAATTTTTATAATTAGAGGCATAAAATTTAACTTTATCATTTATTTAGATTATATAGGTATTTTTTATATTGGGGTAGTATTATTAATTTCTTTTTTTATCTTAATTTATAGAAAAGATTATATAATAGGAGATATTTATATTGATCGATTTAAATATTTATTAATTTTATTTATTTTATCTATATGTTTAATGATTTTAAGTTCTGATATTTGAAGAATTTTATTAGGGTGAGATGGGTTAGGATTAATTTCTTATTGTTTAGTAATTTATTATCAAAATATAAATTCTTATTCTTCAGGAATTTTAACTATTTTATGTAATCGGTTAGGAGATGTGGGATTATTAATATTAATTGGGATAATTTCATATTTAGGTTCATGGGATTTAATATTATACGAGGGTGTTAGTGGGGTAATATTATGTTGGAAATTTGCCTTATGGTCGCACACCTTGCGCCATCTACAAATCTCATTATGTACCATCTTGTAAAACATAACCTAATGTATAAACCTGTACACTGGATCATCCCCGTGACACATGCACAACTGTTATTAAAACATTATTATTAACGTAAAAAGTGTTGTGATTCACCTGCTAACCTTCAACAGCTTATCGGCCCAGACTCACTACAAACTGCGCTAAAAGTGAAGTTGGAAATATAAATCTTGAGGACTGAAAAAAGGGGAAAATTCAAAACGTGGAAAATCGCTCTCCTCACCACGTGCTCGCGTCGAGAAAGAAAAGCGTGAAACGAAAGTTTTTTTTTCACACGAACCGACTGCAAATAATTAATCATTCGAAGAAAATTCAAGCATTTTTTTTTTGTTTTATTTTCTCGGTTCATACAAAACGAAAATGAGTCAACTAACGATTAAAATTCCGCCTTTCAGAAAGAAAATTATGACACATGGAAGATCCACATGAAGACATTGCTCGTGAAGAACGGCGCGTGGGGATTTGTCAACGGAATTAAACAGAAACCCACTGCCACAGGTGACAACGCAGAGAAGTTGTCAGAGAAGTTCTATAATAGAATATATTAGAATATACTCGAATATATTAAAATACAGTGGCATGTACTAGAATATACTAGAATACACTAGAATATATTAGAATACAGCGGAATGTACTAGAATATACTAGAATACACTAGAATATAGTGGAATATACTAGAATACACTACAGTATACCAGGATATACTAGAATATACTACAATATAATGGAATACACTAGAATATACTTGAATATACTCGAATATACTAGAATATAGTGGAATATACTAGAATATACTAGAATACTCTAGAATATAGTAGAATATACTAGAATATACTAGAATATACTAGAATATAGTAGAATATACTACAAAATACTAGAATATACTAGAATATATTAGAATATACGAGAATATACTAGAATATAAGGAATATACTGGAATATACTAGATAGTACAAGAATATACTAGAATATACTAGAATATACAGGAATATGGGAGAATATACTTGAATATATTAGAATATAGTGGAATGTACTACCATATAACAGAATATACTAGAATATACTAGAATATACTAGCATATACTGGAATATTGGAGCATATACTGGAATATACTAGAATATACCAGAATGTACTAGAATATACTAGAACGTACAAGAACGTACAAGAATGTACTAGAATATACTAGAATATACTAGAATATACTAGACTATACTGGAATATGGTGAAATATACTGAAATATACTGGAATATACTAGATTGTACGAGAATATACCAGAATATACGAGAATATACCAGAATATACAAGAATGTAATAGAATATGCTGAAATACGTTAAAATATAGTGGAGTGTACTAGAATATACTAGAATATACGAGCATATACTGGAATAGTGGAGCATATACTGGAATATACTAGAATATACCAGAATGTACTATTATATACTAGAACGTACAAGAATGTACTAGAATATACTAGAATATACTGGAATATACTGGAATATACTGGAATATACTAGATAGTACGAGGATATACTAGAATATACTAGAATATACAGGAATATGGGAGAATATACTAGAATATACTTGAATGTATTAGAATATAGTGGAATGTACTACAATATTACAGAATATACTAGGCTATACTAGAATATACGAGAATATACTAGAATATACTAGGATATACTAGAATATGCGAGAATATACTAGAATATACTGGAATATACTGGAATATACTAGATAGTACAAGAATATACTAGAATATACTAGAATGTACTAGAATATACAGGAATATGGGAGAATATACTAGAATATACTAGAATATATCAGAATGTACTAGAATATACTATAGGACGTACAAGAATGTACTAGAATATGCTAGACTATACTGGAATATGGTAAAATATACTGGAATATACTGGAATATACTAGATTGTACAAGAATATACTAGAATATTATACAATACACTAGAATATAGTAGAATATACTAGAATATACTAGAATATACTGCAGTATACTAGAATATACTAGAATATACTAGAATATACTAGAATATACTAGAATATACTAGAATATACTAGAATATACTAGAATATACTAGAGTATACTAGAATATACTAGAATATACTAGAATATACTAGAATACACTAGAATATACTAGAATATACTAGAATATACAAGAATATAATCGAATATGTTAGAATATAGTGGAATGTACTGGAATATACTAGAATACACGAGAATACACTTGAATATTCTAAAATATACTAGAATATACAAAAATATACTAGAATATACAAAAATATACTAGAATATACTAGAATATACTAGAATATACTAGAATATACTCGAATATATTAGAATATAGTGGAATGTAGTGGAATATACTAGAATACACGAGAATACACTTGAATATTCTAAAATATACTAGAATATACTAGAATATACT